>CABFVX010004628.1:0-41312 GCA_902151425.1 Timema shepardi | reverse complement strand
GGGGGGGGGGGGAGAGTATGTAATTTTATAACTCAGCACACTGACCTGCCCTTCTTGTTTCTGGGATGGTTGAATTGTGCTAAAGTATCACAATAAAACTGCATTACACTTATTTTTCAACTATGACACACCAAGTATCTTATCTAAGTGTGTTTGAAATGTATTAATCACTAGATTAAAGCAAAGCTAATAGGACCAAAAGCGTTTGTAAATATTCACCAAACACTTAATTTTAGTAGCCTACATTTTTGTTCTTTATAGAATCAAAGTTGAATATAAAGTATATTATAAAACACTAAAGTGTTTTTTACTGCATTATTCACACACCTAAGTATATATAATAAGTGTATGTATATCCACTATCAGATGTCTAATGTAAACTTTTATATTGAGTATTATTATAGTTGATTATAAGTGTTTTTTTGGACGTAATAATTAATTCTACCTTGCATATATCCACTTTAATCTCCCAAGATTCAACACAAAACACCTTAAACCCATCAAAAGGGGAAAAGCCAACACAAGGATGGCAAGAGCCCTGTAATCTGAAATCATCTGATCAAGTTCTCCTGTAAATTTATTGCTATAAGTAGCTTTTAATATTCATTTATGTATACAAAAATCCTGATTCCTATCCCTCTACTATAATATATATACATACACGCACAGAATTTCATTTATTGCCATCAATTACAACATGTAAATATATTTTATAATAAGTTTAGAGTTTGCCTTTTCCCTTACAATGTTAGTTATTTGGAAGGAATTCCCAACTATGCAGAGCACATTTCCAAATGTATGTATAAAAACATGTCTCGGTCAGTAATTGATGCATTTTCCCAACACTACTTTGCTGTGCATTTTTACAGTTTGTAATTTTTCAACTTTTTTTTATTGCTACTATTACCATATTATAATTGATTTAGTATTGACCCAGGAGGGACTTATTGCTTATCTAGTGATCACGACTTTTGAGGGCCCATTTTCCTGTTCCTTATTAATACTTAGAAATGATATTTAAAAAAAAAATCGGCTTGAACAGCACTTGTGAACAGATTTCACCATAAAATGTTATGACTAAAGAAAATATTATTACTGAACTAACTAGAAACGGGTACCTTGAATCCTTAAGAATATTCGACAATTAAAAAGATCAAATTTGAATTTTGAAAAAAATATTAAAACTTTCTAAATTTTGAATCTTGGTTAAGTTTTTTAGGGATATTATGAGTAGTAATAATGGTTTAGGCTTGAAACATTGCTAGAAAAATTTAACAACCAGGCCTTGGATCAGTAATTTACCACTTAATACGAATTTGATCAAAACTAAACAAAAAAGAACCATCATACAATTGTGTGGGGGGAGGAATTAACCTCTTACGCTTATCAGGTTTCCTGAGGTTTGAATTTGGGATTTGCAGGTATATCTTGATTTTGGTAGGAAAAACACTATATGGTAGTTACTAAATATACTAAAATATTTTAATATATTCGTTCATCAAGTCATGTTATCTACAGCTGTCACTTTTGATGGATATTATCAATACCTATAAAATAACACAAACATTATACCTAGTAAAATGCCTACATATGTTTTCTGCAAAGAAATATGTTTTACTTAAACTGTTCTTCCAACCAAAATCAGACTGTAGATTGGAGATTGAAAAAAAGAAAGAAAAAAAAACTCCACCTCAAAAAATAATTTGTATTTAAAATCTCCGCATTATGGGTATTGACTTTATTCTACCTAAAATTGATGCTAAATTTGTTTTCAACTACTATTTTGTAATAATCCAAAATTATTGTGAGAAATTTTTAACATGATTGTTTTAAAGATTGGTTTTAGCTACACTTGTCTGATTGTCAAAATGGCTGTAGTTTCTCTCTGATTTACAGGTATCAACTGCTAATGTAGCTCATAATGAGAAGATCATTTGTCTTTTAGGTTAGAGCCACCCTCAAGAAACCTTTCTTCAGGTATCAATGGTGGTGAGGGAAAAAATTTCAGAAGGAATTGCAAATAAAACAAGAAGAAACGGGAATTACAGGAACATTAACCATGTTGGAGCAACCCCTTCAAAAGATAATTTTGCAAAATATCTTGGTTTTAAATTTTACAATCCAAAACAAGACACTTTATTTGATGGTAACTGTAGTTCATTAACTTCACCCTCGAATATGGTATCTCCAAGAAAAAGATCGCAAACTAACTTTAATTTGGAAGATGATTCAACACTCTTGCTCCCTGATTTTAAAAAAAGAGTTTAAAGAAAGCCCAGTGTAGATATTTTGGCACAATGTTCCCCACCAAAGCAGAGCTTATGCTGCATGACAAATCACACCTTGAGAAAAGCTTTCATTCCTGTTTAGTTTGCTCAAAATCATTTTCCTTCTTCTCTAGCCTTTATCGGCACATACTATTGGTTCATGAGGACCACAAGAATTTTGCCTGCTGCAGCTGCAGGAAATATTTTGGAGAGAAGGCTGCCCATGACGGGTCACCAGCACAGACATTTTGGCAGAAGACCCTTTGCCTGCGACAAGTGCGACCAGGCTTTCCCCACCCGACCGCAGTTCTGCATCCATCGGAAGACACATGGTGATACTAAAGAAACATGTGCCCCTATCGCAAAAATAAGTTTTGGGCTAAACAACTTCTCAATTCACACATAATATCACACATGAACACTGTGCATCTTTGCAGTTTTTGCTCAAAGGTATTTAATCAGGAATCAGGGTTAGAAGGACACACATGTGAAAGTGCTAAATAGGACATGACAAGACCATCCTCTACTGAAGTACATGTACGAACCGCTTGTATATATCCTTCGAATGTTTGTAAGAAGAGGAAAGATGGAGTTAAGAACAGCATGATCAATGTTAAAGACAAAGCATATGAGAGTCCAGAGTGTGGGAAGGTGTCTGTCACAAAACAATCTTTGAAATACCACCAAATTACCCACTCAAACCTAAAGTCTCACACCTCTCTGCACTGTGGCCAGCAATTTTGTGAAGTAAGTGCAGTGTCACGGAATATCCACACCAGCCATGGGGCCGAAAGTGACTTTGAATGCAATAAATGCATTAAAACCTTTCTATCGAAGATTGACCATGATAACCACTTGAAAATCCCCTTTTTGGTGAGACCCTTCTTCTATGATGCTTATGGCAAGCCCTTATCTGACAAGATGACTCTTCACTCAGACAAGACAAAGATCTGGCAAGGCACGTCAATATTCATGAGCATGTTCGATGCAAATCACACACTTGCAAGGTTTGCGTCAAAGCTTTCACAACAAGCTTGGAGCTATGCAGAAATTAAAACATCCATTCTGATGTTAAGCTGTATGCATGTGACCAGTGCGGTCAACAATTCTCACAATTTAGTGAACTTTGGCGGCACATTTGTATGGTCCATGAGAGATGAAGGGATTATGTGTGCCACATCTGTGGCAAAGCCTTCTTTGAAAAAGTTCCTCAAGATTACCACATGTGCATCCACACTGGTGAGCAGGGCTTGACTACAAAGACTTTGAATGCGATATTTGTGGACTTAGCTTCAAGATTAAGCGTTACCTTAAACCTCATGTTATGGAAACTCACAAGTTTAACTTTTTCTCTGTTCAAAATGATCACTTAGAAACAATGACACAGTACCTTGTATTTAAATATAAGTGTTGGTATATTCAGCTCAATGTTAGCTTTGATCAGTTACCGATACTTAATCCTTTGTTTTCTGATTGAGAGCCATTTTCTCGTACTGCTGAGGGAATGTTGGATAAATCAAGTATACTTGTAGTTGTGCACTTACACTTGTATTCGCTTGCATCTCACTTTCTATCAATGCTCACTATTCTAGTATCGACTTCACTTAAAATTATTTAAACCAAGGTAATTACTTTATCTCACATGTCCAAAACTCTTGGGAAGTGAAGAAACAGATATTTCTCCAGTCAATATCTTAGTTTATTCAGTGTGCAAGAGCCTGGTTGTCACAATACGAAAATTATATTACCAAAAAATTTACAAGATATTATACAAATAAGATATCTTATTCAATGATTGAAATAATGAATCAGGTTTATATAAAATTAATAACTTATAACATCCACTTTTCGCCAAATCTGACCAGCTTGGCAATAACTATCTGAGACTAGGGTTGCCAAGCAACTTTAAAACTGGGCATTTTCTCTGGCTGGAAAAAACCCCAAAGAATGCCAACAACAACAAAAATTGTTGAATTGGGACATAAAATTGCAATCTTTGAAAAGTATGACTTTGTACAGAAGGAGAAGTGAACTTAATAAATTCACAACTTATTTTTCCTCCACTGCCCTGTTTTTCTCCTTGGAACATTGGCTTGTGCAACATTACCATAATCTGCATCATTGGTCACATAGTTAAACGTGTCGCTCTCATGTTTGACAGGTAGTTTGGTTTTCAAATCTCGTCGAGTGTACTGAGAGTTGTTTTCCCTTAATAGTTACCCAATATCCCTCAACGCAAATACCCGTACCTCTCATCTAAAATTCTACCTTCCTCATTCCTATTCCATTAACTTAGCTAATGTGTATATATAACCCAGATGGGCACAGACTCGGTGAAAACAGAAACAAAAATCCTGCATAAATGTCTTCATCAAGGTCAAATTATACGGTTTTAATGACATGACCTAACTATAGTCAATTTTTATGACAAATAAAATTTCATTCTTATATACATTTATTTAAAGTGTCTAGAAAACCTAGGAAACACAAGGAATGTTGTGTTAAAAAAATTGTGGTATCCTCTGAGGTAGAACTTAACAAGTGTGCTCATCCTCAAATTATTGTTCTTAGATTTGGAAATAGTTAGGTTGGTTGGCCTTTTATATAATTTCCCTTTCATTTCATTTCTCCTAGATGTGTCGAAAGATGTTGGGTAGGAAACGTGTGACATGTGCATACCATCATCTATTTGAAAGCAAATGCTAAGAGAACTTTCAAAATGGCAAAATTTGTGGATATTTCTACACTTTTTTGAAAAATGTGTCCTAACATTTGGGATGGATCCCAACACATTCTTGAAGATATCTCTTCTGTGTGCTTAAGACTTAATTTTAAGAACAAATCGAAGAAGAGATGATTGTGTTTTAAGTTGTCCAGAATCAGATGATCTGAATCTAGCTATGCAAATGGCTGTGATTTAAATCTCATTTTGATGAAAACCATATTTATGATAAATAAATATCTTTGTATATTTTTCCGGTTATTACAACCTTTTCTCTGGCGAAGAGAAGCAAGTGCACTCTGCCAGCTGCTCAAAAGCAGTACATGTAAGATATGGAAACTATGCATAGCTTAATTATACATTTCACACATTTTATTTTATTATCTATAGATAATAAACTAGTGCATCGACACACACATATACTAGATTGCAGTGATTTATTATATAAATGTGTTACAGATTTCGTTTCACATTATTTGTTGCTTCTCATGACTTTATAATGTCGTTCAAAATAAATATTCTATAAAAAATAAATAACAAACCCTGTGTGCCATGAAATTTACCTATTCACAATACTTGTGTAAAAATCATAAGTTAAAGTGAAAGTTCTAGGTTGTATAACTTGTAAATTTTGTATATACATTTAATGTAAAAAAAATCTTCTGAATATGACTGTACTTGTAAGTTTGTAATTATATTCTACACTCTGTATTTCAGATTGAAAGAGGAACCAAGATTCGGGGAATGTGTTTTCAACCCGTGTAGCAACTTACAAGAACATGGTGAAACAAAATTCATTGTCGAAACAATATGCACGCAAAACATATCTAGTCCTCGACGAGACGATGAACTAGCCACCCAAAGTGTGGTGAAACTTTCCAAAACTAGGAGAAAGAAGATCATACCTCAGTCATGTGACAGTATGAAAGTTTATTCTCCTCGGTTGGATAGACAAAGACATACTTGCAATACATGTGGTCGAAGTTATATGACCAGGAAGTCATTGAAGGAACACATCAAGAAACATTCCCAAGAACCTGTCAAGTGTGACTTGTGTGGTCGGATGTATAAGAACGAGCATGTCTTGAAAACCCATATCAGCTTGCACACAGGGGCCCAGCCACGACCATGCAGCCACTGTGACAAGGCCTTCTTCTTTGCTTCATCCTTGAAGCAACATATGAAGCAGGAACATGGAGAGTTCCTTTTATTCAAGTGTGATGTTTGTGGAAAAACATTCAACTTAAAATGTCACCTTAAGTCCCATAACGAGACTCACAATCATGATAAGATTGCACCCATTCTCCACATATGCCAAATGTGTGGCAAGACATTCAAAAAGCTGCAGAGCCTAAAGATACATGAGAAGCAGATACATCTAGGTGTGCCCAAACAGCACATATGTGAATGTTGTGGTGCAATGTTCCATAACATCAGCAAGCTCAAGCTGCACATGCTGAGACACACAGGTGACCGCCCCTTCACCTGTGAGGCATGTGGTCTTCGTTTTGGCACCAAGCATCGCCTCAACAACCACCTAGTGTGCCACTCTGAAGAACGGCCTCATACCTGTGGTGTTTGTGGTAAGACCTTCAAGAGGCAGCGCAATTTAGGCATGCATGAGCAGAACTCACATGGAATCTTTTCTCAAGGCATGGGAAAGGAGAAGGTTGTGATCAACTTTCCATGCCAGGTGTGCGATAAACAGTTTACCACAAAGCATAAGCTTGCTGCACATATGAGAAACCACACTGGGGAACGACCCTTTACCTGTGAGACTTGCGGCCGCGAGTATAAAACCGCTGCAGGTCTAGGTTTCCACACAAAGACATCACACATGGTTTGGGAGGGCAAGCCAATGTCAAAGTACATTCAGGATGCAATAAAGAAAGACTTCCCTTGCAAGATTTGTGGGAAGGTGCTCTCCTCCAGGGTAGGGCGGGAACATCACATCCGCACCCATACCGGCGAGCGTCCATACAAATGCAAACTGTGTGAGCTGGCGCTCAAGACACCTGCCCAATTGCACGCTCACATGCAAATCCACTCTGACAGCAAGCCCTTCCCATGCACATACTGTGACAAGACTTTCCGCCGAAGGCCACACCTTGTAAGCCATCTTCGCACACATACAGGAGAAAAGCCCTATCCTTGTGAGGTTTGTGGGCGGGCTTTTTCACAGAAGGGGGACATGAAAAAACACCGTGAGAAGATCCACAACATTCCAGGAATGGTGGAGAAAATATCGCTTGTTTCATTGTGAAAGACTGATTAGAATTTAATTAACATTAACTATAGGTAATATGTCTAAAGTCCTTACTTTAACTGAGTGTAGTGCTATGAAATGATTTGTTTGGAGCTGCCTAGCACAGTATTGGGGCTATTAGTACCTGGGATTACACGTGAAAAACATAGGAACTTTTTGTGTCTGTAAAAAACTGGGAATTTTGAAACTAAATAGTAAAAATCTTAAAATATGTTTGAATGTAGTTCATTTAGCTGCAATCTTTAGATAGCTAGTAGGACTTGGCATAGAAGATAAAGAATGCTTGAACCAATTACAGCCATTCAAACACTTATATTATCCTTTAACTACCCCCCTCCCACACTGCTCTTCCCCCAAAATATGGGGGGGTTGCCTAACCTATTGAATATATATGCCAATTAAACTAATTCATCATATTTCTAACACCAATGACATGACTTCACACTAGTCAATTTGAGAAAAAATGGAATTCATCCATCTATAATCTAAGTTATTTTTAAAAATGGAAATGTCTCCTAGAAAACCCAGAAAATATCCGGAGCTATTGGTAATCAAATGAACATTGTCATGACAACCAAGTGCTAAAGAGACCCATCAAGTCTACACTCTAAATTTGTATTAAACCAAGCTCAACTGTATCTCTCACCAATTAATAAATGAATAATATATTAAAAATTATTGAACAAAAAAAATTGTCTTATGGTAGGCCTATATTACTTTATTAAAAGTTTAATGCAAGACAACTTAACAAAACAGCGTAAAATAGTGTGAGCCAATGAATAGTTAAAAAAATACAGTGTAAAACACACTGTCTGCTGTTGAATAATCAAGTTTGTTTTAACCACTCTTTAGAACAGCATCAAATGCAATACAAAATATCAGTGCACACAAAATTCTCGTGATGAGATAAAGAAACCACCCCAAAATAAAATGTTTTTATCATAACCATGTTGGTTAATCTTTCATTCAACCTTATGTCATATTAAAGAGATTTTGTTAAAAGGTTGTTTACTCAAGAAAGAGTTTCGTGACACTTATTAAATTTGACTTTAAAAGTCACTCTTATGAATACCATTCGAGATTACTGCTAAGGTTGTGTTAAAACAGTTTATTTTTGTTCATATACTTTTTTTCCAGATACAATACTTTTAGTTTGAGACATCAACTAAAAATAGCAGGGCTATCTAACCATATTTTAATATTTATTCTAAGTGGTGATTTTGCATTTCCTAATCTAATGAGTGTTATTATTACCAGTGGCGTGCCGTGACTTTTCTCAAAGAGGACTAGTTAAAGGACACCTTTCACTATGGGGCTAAGGAGGAATATTCTCCATTTAATGTACAATATGTAGCTTAGCTAATACACTTTTACAGGTCATAGGTTAGGCAATTTAGCTCCCTTCAACCGATTCACAATATTTAAACATAAAGAAAACAAATACATAAATAAAGATGTAAATTAAACAAAAACATGAATAAAGATAAACAAATAAATAAGTTTAAAAAAATAATAGTAGAATCTTTCCTTTATTTGTATATCAGTGCAATCCTTCTGTCACCTTTCTGAATGAATTTGTTGATAACAGCATCATAGAATGATTTTTGACTCTGCAGTTTATCTAGCAAGCCTTTTTCAACTGACCACAGGGAAAGTGTGGAGAGCCTATTCTCTCACTGGATGTAACTCACAGTTGTCTTAATACGTGTCAAACAAGAGAAGATGCGCTCACTGGTATTGTTGATACCAAACAACATAATTTATATGTTTCTTGTAATGCTTCTTCTGCTAAGTCTATTTCTTCCAAGAACTTCATAATTTCAGTTCTAGTTGTGTTTGAAGAGTCCGATAGTCTCTAAGTCGATACTAATTTACTCCAAAAATTGCCAAAATTGATGAGAATGTAGCTTGACTTAAGTGACAAAAATAAACTCAGGAAACCGAGATTTGAAGCTATGAAATTTGTTTGAATCTAGCACCTCAATAAATCGCAGTTTGTTAAGATCTTGAAACTTCATCTCCATTTGCCCAACCATGCATGGTGTCAATAACTTCACTATAAAGACGCACAAATTTAGTTCTGTGATTCAATGAGTCGTCTTCTTAGGAGCTTCCACATTGTCATCATCTTCTAATTTTCTACACGTCTCTTCAAATTCGTTTCTAGCATCTATAAGGTGAGAAATCATCTCAACGAAGGTTTTGGTTTGAAGAATTTTGAATATGTCTCACTGAGAGAAAAAATTTAGCTGAAAACCTTCAATAGAAAGGTGAAATCAAAATCTCTCAATGATGACACATACCCTTTAGCAGTCACGGACGCATCATTATCCCAACTATCTGGATTATCGGCAATATTCTCAAAAAACTGTATGATTTCTGTTTTATTTTCATTCACCGCATTCACAATTCTGGAATTGTAATTTCATCTTTTACTGGAAACAGCTTCTTTAACTTAGATTGATTAAGAGTGTTAATGCATTTCAATAAATGTGTAAAGAAATTTGGAATGCCACTCAATGTCTTAAAAAATATCTTGCATTCTGTTATATGATTCATAGACTGAGAAAGAACAAAATTGAGTTTGTGAGCATAGCAGTGGATTAATAGTGCACCTGGGCACCTATTTTTAACAAGCATTTCTACACCATTTAAATGTCCAGAAAATGTAGCGGCTCCATCATACACTTGTGCTACAAGTTTTTGCTCACAATTTAAACGAGAGAGGATTCGAAAAACATGCTCATTTAAAACAATTCAGTGTGATCACTGCTTACATTTGAAAAAACCAATAAATCTTTCATAAATGTTGCCATCTTTTACATGTTGAAGGAAAGTCGAAAGTTGAGAGAGCTTTGCAATTTCCATGGTTTTGTCCAACATTAGTGCTATAAAAGATTCATAATTTATTTCCAACTTAATCTTATCCAAAATTATATCACCAGCACATTCAATTATGTCATTTTGAATTTTGTTGGAGGTTCCTTTAAATGCCCCCTTACGCTGGAGATAAAAATCCAATTTACTATTGTATTTAGAAAGTAACGGCATTAGTTCTAGTTCAATGTAGTTTCCCCAGTTAAGGGAATCTTCTGGTTCGTCGTGACCTCTGAATGGCAGATCTTGTTTAGCCAATAAACAGCACCCATCAATTAATCGTTTTCTTAGTTCCCGATTTGAATCAACCTCTGCATAATGTTTTAAAAGTCTCACCTTTTTTGCTCACTCAGTTAAAAATCTATTCTGGTTTTCCCAAAAGTTTTTAATTTAGTTACTGCGGATAGGTGTGAGTGAGTCTTTTCATGGTGCATCTTGGCTTTGTGAAAATTGCTGATATCACAAAATCCGTTATTATTTTACACTCCCTGATTTGTTTCGAACAACACACAAGGCCGATAATACAGTCTGTTTCTTGATTTGCATGCATATATACATTTTGAAGAAGTATACTATTTTGTTTTGAAATGATGTGTATAGTCTTTCATTTTTGATTTAGCATAAATGTCTGGAGTTTGCCTACCTTTCATTATTACCTGCTGCTTTTCTTCAAAAGTGAGGGTTCCAAACGAAAAACTGTGAATAATCGGTCGAGAACACAGCATTGTGAGAGGTGATTGGCACTGCTATAGTCCACTGCACTACCTTCACCAACCCTGTTGCTTGTCTCAGGTCCCTTCCCCAAGCTTTGTTGTGAGGGAACAGTTTCCAAATCCGAGTCCCCTTCCATATTTCACACTTTCAAACACTGTCAAACTAAATCAAACACTTCACAAGATCTTTCATTAATTGGAACAATTAGATAAGCTTAACAACCACAACTCTACCACTTGTAAGAAGCAAATAAAGATTGCATTTACTTGTGACAGAATGCTAAGCATTAGCATATAACTTATCATACAGATAGACTAGAATGGATTCAACTGGTCCTCTTCTCAGTAAGAGCCGATAAGACTTGAGCGCTTCCGATGCTAGTTTAGTTGGGAGAAGGGAAGGGGACCGCGCAAATAGTGAGACTATCATTGAGTATTGTGACAGCGCTTCTGATGTTAGGGTGTTGTCATTTTAAAAAGGGGTTTAGGGGTTATCTGCTTAGGCCTGGCAGCTATTTTTCTCTTTGTATACTTTTACTGTCAAATATTTTCATTTCTCATTTGTTGCTTTATCATGGCCATATTATAGCAGTGAACTGGTAGCCCCATCTATCAGCTTCAATATGAAGTATTCAGACTGGCTAAAAGTACAGTGGACCATTGATAGATGGCATTACAATACCGTATTGCAATAAATGTTGATTCATACCCACATCAGGGAATGTTCAGGCAAACAAACACATTCAACGCCCACACCAGGGAAAGGGTTAATAATATGTTCACATCATAGTTTTTAATCTAAAGTGTATTGAATAATTATGGCTTGGTTGTGGGCTGACACCATGAAGTGTTTTTAATGTATATTCATTACAAATGTTTTCACTAAAAGTATTTGTATTAGTGGATATTTTAAGGTGATAAGCTGATCATAATTCATTCAATTTAAATAATACATTCAATTATAATAGGAATATAATAAATTTGCTAGTGTGAAGCAGATTAAGCTAAGTTTGGTTCTAGTAATAATTTAAAGTAGGTATTAAAACTACAACTACCTGAACAACACAACATTTCAACAATATGTATGATTATTTTCAAATACACTTTACATAATCTTAGCCCATTCCCTGACGCCGGTGTAGTACAGTGATCTGTGTTGACCTGGGAGCCATTTTTCTACATTTATACTCATATCAAACAAATATTTTAGGTACTCATTTTCTTGTTTATTGCTTTATTGATGGCTATAGTATAGCATTTAACTTGTAGCCCCATCTATTAGCTTCAATATGAGGTATTCAAATTAGCTAAAAGTACAGTGGTTCATTGATATATGGCATTACAATAACTTATTGTGTTGAAACAATGATTTACACCCGCACCTGGGAATGTTTGGTTAAACAAAAGCGTTTAATGCCTACGCCAAGTAATGGGTAAATATAAAATATTTTTATGCACTTGATGTAACATAACTTGACATATAAGACTCATTTTTAATGTTTTTTCCTTCTTCAAAAACTGATGCATTTAAGTATAGTAATTATTCACTTTATTAAATTGTCAAAAAATACTAAGTCATATGTCTAAAATAAAAAAATAAATATACCAGATACTAACCATTTGTTTTCCAATCAGTCGAAGTCTGTTATTTAAACAATAGAAAGCCTGCCACTATTATGTGAGATGCAAATAAATGTATATACCATGTCACCAAATTATAGACCTGGAACAAGTTTCACCACACTACAGAAGAATTAATAGCCTATAAATTGAAGGTGTGTGCAAATAGGATTGTACCATTTTGGATCATAGCTTCCCTGTTTGTTACTAGTCTATATGAAAATGGGATCTTTAAACTTCAATAAAGGGTAATTAAACTACTGGACATATGGGATCCTCATACATACTAGGATGACGAGGGCCGAGGGCTGTGCTCTACAGTTTCAAGTTTGCAAATTACCTACATATTGCGCTGAACCAAACAACCAAGCCAGTGTAGACCAAGGTAGATAGATATATTTCCAGAACACTCTTCTATTGAAATGCATACAAAGCATTCCCTAAACCAGGGGTTTCTAAAGTTTTTTGATCAAAGGAGCCCTTACTCTAGAAAAAAATTCATGCTAGAGCTCTTACAAAATGTTAACACTAATATCATAAACATTCAATAATGACAGTTACAGTTTACAAGTATAAAAGTACTAATCAAATGTAAAACATCACATGTTCAGGGTGTGCCTTTGGCAAATGTCCTTTATTCAGATTTTTTTAAATTGGTAGGTAATCTTAGGTACCAATGCTATTACATAGTATGAAAAACAAAGAGTATTCTAAAATAGCCTCACAGAACCTGAGTTAACTATGGCGGAGTCTAAGGGCTCCACAAAGCACAGTTTGAAAAGCGCTGCCCTAAACCAATCACAACACTTGACCAGCTTTGAGTTTGGTTGAATGAAGTATGAGGTCTCTTTTTACACACTCATTTAAAACTAGGACTGAATTCGCATAAAATATGTCTATATTTAGATTATTTTACTTTCACTTTGAGAATGGAATTAAGATGTAAAATTTCAGAAGATTGGAATTGTTTTGAAAATAAAGTATATATTTTAAAAATGACAACATGGACATAGGAATTGAACCTGCAGCCTTTGTTTATATACCTCTTAGCTTCCTGGTTTGTCTTAAATCTAACCTTTCCGAGTTTTACATTAATAAACTAAAGTTTTGTTTGGTTTTGGTTAATTAATCATGTATTAAACTTTACAAGGAATTTGAGTAGTACTGTAAACATTTTAATAACCTATTTTGACACCAATTTATAATTTATTATTTTTAAACTTTTTTAAAACTTTCTAACCCGACAATTAAAATTAATCTTTCATTGTTAGGATTTTTGATGAATAGGTGAATTAAAACAACTTGTTGCTGGATTTTATGAATATTTAGTCCTAACTAAATATTACAATACACCACTATACAATAATTTTATATATCTTCTATTTATTGAACAGACATATTTTAACCATTTTCATCAATCATATTATAAGCTTTTATAACATTTGAGTAATAACTAAATGTATAATATTGTTCTACACTCTATTTCAGATTGGAAGAGAAACAAATGCACGAGAAATATATGTTTGAGTCATTTAAAAATTTGGAAGAATATGGAGACGTGAGATTCATTGTTGAAACCATATACCCGGACACCAGTTCTAGCCAACAAGAGTTTGATGAAACTATATCTAAAATTAAAGAAGAATCATCCACAGAAGAAAATATTAAATTCACACCTAATGTATGTGATGTTGCAAAACCTGATTTTACCCAACAATATAGTCTTTTTCATGCATGTGACAAATGCGGGAAAATTTTTCTGACAGAGAAATTGTTGAAGGTACATTTGAAGATACACTTACAAGAGCCAGTAAAGTGTAACCTCTGTGGACGAGTGTATAAGAACGAGCGTGTGTTGGATACACACATGAGCCTACATAAGGAGGCTAAGCCTTGGCCATGCAACTACTGTGACAAGGTTTTCATATTTGACTCATCCTTACAAGAGCACATCAAGTCTGACCATGAGCCCGACAATTCCAACAAAACAACGCCTAATGTCTACACTTGCCAAATATGTGAAATAAAGTTTGACAAGCTAGAAGAGCTCAAATCACACCTAATGTCAACTCACAAGCATCTCGCCAAGCGACACATTTGCGAGTTTTGTGGTGCCATGTATCACACTAGCAATAAGCTCAAGACACATCTGCTTAAACACACAGGGGAGTTTCCTTTTACCTGCGAGGTTTGCGGTATGCGATTCTGTGCCAAGTACCGTCTCAACAACCACCTCGTGTGCCATGTGGATGAGCGACCACATATTTGCAGCGTCTGTGGCTGGGCTTTCAAAAGGCTGCGTAATCTGCGGGCGCATGAGCAAGATTCCCATGGTATTGTGTCACAGGGCCCCGGTAATAAAAAGAGTGTGGCCAACTTTTCATGTCAAATGTGTGAGTGGCAGTTCACCAGCAAGAAGAGACTGGATTCTCACATGAGTGTCCACACAGGGCTTAAGCCCTTCCCTTGCGAGATTTGTGGCAGTGCATATGCAACCCCAAGTAAGCTCTCTTTCCATAAGAAGACCATGCACTCTGGCCTCACCTTTCGCAAGAAGACATTAGGCCCCAAGAAACCCTTTCTTTGCTCCACGTGCGGGAAGGTGCTGACCTCCAATTTGGGATTGGAGCTTCACATGCGCACACACACAGGAGAGCGTCCATATGAGTGCAAAGTGTGCAAGATGGCTATCAAGACACCCTCTCAACTTCATGGACACATGCAGACCCACTCTGACATCAGGCCCTACACTTGCTCGATCTGCAACAAGTCATTCCGCCGCAGGCCTTACTTGCTTAGCCATTTGCGAACACACACTGGCGAGAAGCCTCACCCTTGCAGTGTGTGTGGTAGTGACATGAAGAAGCACAAGAAAACTGTTCATAAAATCCCAGAGACAGATGAGAAAACTGCAGTCACTTCCTCTATTGTTAATGGCTGATTAGTATTTGTCAGTAAGGTCAATATAAAATGTGTAAGTTGCTGCTAGTCCGAATATGCATTAAAACTTGAAACAAAATTACAAATGAATGGTAAAATTTAAAAAAAAAGACAACATAAATTAACTACTGATTAAAAATTAGTTGCTACATTCTAGCAATATTACTTAATCTATTAAATGTATTATATATTTAATATAATCCATCTTAAAAATATAAGCATAGTTTCTCATTAATATGTGCAAGTGCCAATGCTATTATTTTCTTCTTATGAAATATAATGGAAGGAAGAAACCAATTTTTTATAGAAATGGGGAACCATATTCAAGGGTGTGACTCTGACCTCTTCATATCATAGTCAACAATACTGTTTCTGTGTCAACTGTGCCAGTATAATATAGTTTAAGGTAAAATCAAATATATATATATATATATATATAACAGGTAAACCAAGGTATGTATGTTATTACATTTTGTCATTTTTATTGCTTACTTTGTTATTGTGTCTAAATTAGATTGTTGAAATATTGCTCGAGGTGGGAAAGGTGAGGCAATCTACCACTTTGCAAGACTCCTGACTATGAATTTTCTATAATTTCACCAAATATTTCTGTTATGACATGATAAAAGTGAAACTATTTAATAACACCCATGACCACAACATGGTAGCACTAGTAATATTAAATTGTCACAAATTAAAAACAACTAAAGAAACTTCAAGGGTGTTATAATTACTGAGTCCTTTAAATATTTAATCACCTTTATACTTTATTTAATTTTGTTATCAGTTGATGTTTTTAAAACGACTTTATTAATGTTGTAGTTTATTATTAATGTTTGGCTCTTATTACATTATTTGAAATGTAAATAATAAGAATTTTAACTACTCTTTATTAAGAGAATGGAAACAAAAAAGCATGCTCTTAAAACTTTGAATTAATTTGTGTTAACCCTTTTCTATTATAATTGTAATATATTATTCATAATTTATACACACAGTTAAACATTTTGTATTTGTAGCAAGGGGTTTACAACACTTATCATCCGTACTATCCCACCGCCCATTTTAGATGATAGGCACACCATATATTAGGTTTTTTAACTTTATATTTCTTTATTATTAATTTTTTTTATGGATTTAATAAAGAAAATATATTTATATTCACAAATTGTCACTATAGAATATTACCATACCTTTTAATATCGAAAAGAAAAGTTATCTGCATCTGTGGTCAGTATGATCTGCAACAAATTATTGACCGAAAAGCCTTAACAAATCTAATGCCCTTCTATTCCAAAATCGGGCCATGTTAATTTAATAGTTTTAAAAAGGTTTATCATCATCAACCGTTTCCAGCCTATGGCTAGGTCCGTTTAGTAAAATGCCTCTATATCCCTCTGTCCTTCCACCATTCTTCCTCCTGCACACTCTTTCACTTTACTCCTCTAACTTTCACACTTACTGTTACCCATTCCTCCATTAAATAAAAATACAATTATTTTATTTATATTCTTAGTCTGTTTAATTAACCATGTAAAGAAAAACTATACATTAATTCATAAGGAAGTGGTATTGTAAGTTTTTGATAACCTTTTAATTGGTCAATCAAATAGGCCTGAAACACATTTTTACCACGTCATATTTTAGTGAATTTCAATCAATGTTGGTGGTTGAAAGTGGGCTTCCTAAAAAAATCAGGGTTTATATTTCTCAGGGTGGGAACTAAGTCATTTTTATCACTATTTGTCACATGATAGAAAAGTTTCCCTATTTACCACTTATTCAATAATATGCATTTTTGGCTCATTTACAACTATAAAAAAAAGTATAGATTTACACCTATTAATGTAACCACTAAACCAAATGAGTTGAAAAAACTAGAATTTCTGCACATTTCAGCTATGTTTCTTGGTTTCTCAGTCTTGCAGAAGATCAAATGAAAGTAATGTTATCATTAAAGTTAGATATAAAGAAAATTGAAAATAAGAACAATAACATTTATTTTATGTTTTGTTGCTACTAAAGAACTGCCACCAGCCCACCAAAAGTTTTAAATAATTTTAACACCAATATAATGTTTACAGAATTATTTTGAATGAATACAAAGTGTCATACTGGGGCAAGATGCACAATGAACAGGAAATATTTTTTTATGATATGCTCATGTTCATTCAGTGTTGTTAACAAAGGATTTAAAGCTGCTCAACATTGTTTAGGATGTTGCTTAAAGCTATGAAGCTATGACTTGTTTCTGTTAATGGCTCTAGTATTGAATAGATGAACCCAAGTTCATTTAGTAGCACACCTATTGCTGCATGTGTACAATTGTACACTGTTAAAGAAAAGGCTTCTAGTGCTGATCTCATATGGGCGATTAAAAGTGTATAACCAGATTACTCTGCTACATCATGTGAGGGTATAAAAGAAGTTTTTGAAGCTATGTTTCTAGCTGCTGTTCCAAGTGAATTTTCACTTTGTTTAACAAAGATAAGACAACATTGTACTTGGACCATATTTAAAGATGAACTGGTTGACTTGAAGAATGCATATTTCACTCTAGTGTATGATGATTTATAATATCACACATTAAAGCATCTAATCAAGGATGTTAGTAGCCACCCTCTTTTTTTCTAGGCATATTTTCATTAGGCTTATGGACAGTTGTAGACCTAATGGTTTTTTTTATTATAAACATACATTGTGATCCTGTTTTATGTTGTCCGGGAAATCACAACATTTAATTTCCTAATTATCTTCTATGCTCAGACTTTTGCATTTAAACATCAATTTGTATACCTGAGTCATGACTTTGTGTCATCTTGAGTAAATGTTCAGAAACATGACTTTTTTTTGTTTATATTTCAGGTGGCTTCCCTTTTTTTTCCTAATATTTTTCTTACTTATAATCTTTATAAAACCAGAAACCCACTAAACATCCAACCTGCTTTGGTAGCTGCACTCCTCTTGCACTAGACTAGACTGCTGATGACGGGGAGATTATGGTTGATCCCAGTCAGGTACACTGAGGGTGTTTTCCTCGCTAGTTTCCCACTCTATCTTATGCACAAGCAGGTGCACTTCCTCTAAATTTAACCTTCCTCAACCCCAACCCATTAGCATACTTAGTACATAAGTGAACCCAAATGGGTAGTCAAACGTGATGCTAAAATCTCACCACACTTAATTTTAGCACCAAGAGCTGAATTAATATTGAATATGCTCTTGAAATAACAGTTGTAACAACAGCTGGAATATCATCTCTCTGTTTTAAATACCTATATAGTATAAAACCTGCTTCGGTGGCTGCATGCTCATAGGCAGGCATGTCAACATGTAGCATGCAGGTTGCATATGTACCGCCAGCAATGTCTGAAACTGACCCTTGAAAATAAGAAAAATAAAATATGTCACTGGAATTTTAGACTGATAAATTTCCACAGTCGCTACATGTGTGACACTTCATTCAAAGGCCTTTACAGTTTGGATAAACTATTGAAAAATCTTTCCTACATAATTTTAATGTAATGAAAATTCTGTATCTCATTTTGGCAGCTACCTTATCTCCCTATACATATAAGGCTGCAGCCACAAGTAGTGGCTCTGTAGTAAATATTGTTTATAAAAACATGAAAACAAAGATTATGAAATATAACCCTGCATCTTCTAGGCCTACTGTTTGCATACTTGACCACCATATTACCACCAAGAGTTGACCTCAATGGTCTTGGAGTAAAGTGTGTGACGTAATTTGCCACTCTACCTTGTATTTCCCTATATTTTTATAATTTTTTTGAATGATTTCCAATTTATTTTTGTATGAAATTAAAGACTTCACAAAGTTTGACCGCTGTGTTGCCGGCCTGACTAATAACACTATCTACATCCATTCATAAAATAAAAGGACGGAAGGAACAACGTATAACATTGTTTTAAATAATTTAAATAAAGAATTTTGATTTAAGGAAGAACACTTACCTTTTATTAAACATACTAATTATCCTTCTAAGAAGTGTGTTTAACTCTTGTTTAACTCTTGTAGTTATTTTCAACGTCGACCATGTTTGTTTTAACGCATGCACAGTTCTATCAAACAAGTGAGTAGCGGATCTCGTGATTGTAAAAGAAGAAACAAGATTTGATGTAATTAACTCAAAACCAGCGCACTTTACGATTATGACAGATAGAAATAAACATTTAATTCTTTTATGAAAACATTGTTCACATTCATTGGGATATATTTCAATATTTATATTAAACCTGCATTGTATTTGATTGTTATCCCTAGTCCATAGCCAACATTTTATCTTTTGTTTTTATATATTAGTTTTCTCTTTGGACTTGGAAGTAAAGAATAGAACATTTTTAAATTTGATTTTTGGAAGACTTTCTGTAGGAGACGGGGTCTTCTTCCTCGGTGTTGGTCCAACATGGAGCCAAATCTGTGGAGCTCCTAATTCTAATTATTTTAAAGTGAATTAAAGGTTGTAAATTTAAAGTACAAATAGCAAAAATGGAAAGATAAGTATGTGTGCAATAACTAGACTGTTTATTTTCGTTTAAATTGTGGAAGAATTTGCATTATTAAAATGAAACAAATTTCTAAAGTTGGTGTTTCAATATGGACTAGTTCATGGGTGAGGTCAAACCAACTCTTCAACTTTAAATTAGTATTATTATTATTATTTTCTCTATCAAAATCAGAATTCATTTTACGAACTTTCAGAGAGACAGACTAATGCAGAGAATTAAGTAACATTTTATTTTATGTCCAATTATTAATTTTTTTTATTATTTTTTTTTCTCTTTTTGGTTTCAACAATACTATTTTATACTTTGTTAAATTAGAATTATAATTATCCGGAATTCCATAGTTAGGATTGGGATGTAGTAAAAAGGAAACAACAATAAATCCACAAAAGTGCCAACAATTGTTGTTTTATACATTTATTTTTATTGTAGTCTAAATTACATTTTATTTCAACAATCCATTTTTATCTAAATTGCTCATGTTTTATTTTAAGTATTCCCCAGTGGTCTCGAGTATTGAGAGTCGTCGTCGTCGTGCCACTGTCTGAATTAGCCGAGGTAAATGTTTTTATTTTATTTTTATTATGATTATTTTTCTCCTAGATACTAGGGGTGGCGCCCAACCAAAACACAATCTTTATACATCTTGATGTTAACTATTGTTACCAGAAGACACTGATATTAAACCAGAAAACTATATATAAAATTTATATAATACACATACATTCTTCTCTTTTAATTTTTCATTACAAGTGCTCACTTCAGGACCCAATGTTCATGGGTTCTAACCCATTGGGGGTCAACTAATTTTTCTTGAGCGATAAAAATTAATAGCACAACTTCCTTCGGAGGGGAAGTAAAACCATCAGTCCATATCAATTATGGCATGTAAAATAACCCTGGAAGGTATGTGAAAATACCTTTCCCAGCAAAATTAGTACTCTCTTTCACTCTCATTCATAGAATTTCTCATGTGCTGACATAATCACTTGGTTCAGAAAGTGCATGTTAAATACCTCAAATGAAGTTAAAAAATGAAAACATAGTACTACTTATATTTGATCATTGCCACAGTAATCAAGTGTGCAGTTATCACTACAATATCTTAGTCCCTGCTACTTTTGATGTCATAGTGACAAAATCACCATCAGTCATACAATAAGTGTATATGAGGAGAAATTGTAATGAGTAAGTTTTGTGTTTTACTTGTCTTTAGTTAAACTGGTATATGTTTTAAAAAAGTTTAGTAACAATATAAATAAAAAACTGTTAAAGAGGAAAATCTTAATTTTCAAGAGAAATTGAAGTAGAGAGTAAAATAGTATGCTTGAAATATAGGAATTTTAGTGCAGTTGCAGTATCATCTTAATTGGCACTATTGATTCAAATCGCAAATCGAACTATGACCTCTATGTTCCAAAACTTTATGAAAAGAAGTTGGAATAATTAAAAGTTCTTCAATAAATCACAAAATGTGTTTACCAAACCTGTTGCAGATAATGCAGCAGCTGCTGCTGCTGTAAAAGCTAGTTACATAATATATCTTGCAGAATCGATGACTTAGCCAATAATTTAAGAGACCAATATAGTTGTTAAAATCAAAATTTGAGACTACTCTATTGTAATTTAAAAAAATTACAGACATTCACTATATCTCTCATTTGGCAGGACAAGGTTAGCCTATCTTCAACTTTGAAAATTACTTGAGCTCAAGACATTATACAAGTTTTGATGATTTGCTTTCTGAAAAACAATACCAAGTGTCCATCAAAAATCTCATGGTAAATAATGTAATAATAAATTTTGATTTTGTTAGTGTTTTTTTAATTTTTCTCTTTCAATTATGTATGACTATAATAGGCCTATATTGTGCAACCTCTTGTTATAGACAAAAAAAAAAATTGGGAATATTTTTAACTTTAAAAGAATACAGATGGTGTAAGTCATTTTTTTTCATAATTGAGTTAGCAATATAAATATGTGAAGAATTACTCATTCTGTCAACTGGCAAAGTGTCAGTTTATATGTTTGCAGCTAGATTACACCACATGCTTGAACTTATTTCTAAATGCGAGCCTCAACATAATGCAACTTTTCTTATGTGGCCTGCACTACAAAATGAGTTTGACTTGCCTAGTTTAAGACATCACTCTCACAATAGACTAGACTGCCATGACAGGGAGATCGGGGTTTTAATCTTGGTCAAGTGTACTGAGTTTTTTAAATCCTTTCCCACACTCCCGACATACAAATGTGGGTACACTTCCTCTAAATCCTACCTTCCTCATCATTTCACTAGCATAATTAGTACATATGTTTATAACTTGAACAGGTAGTAGACACGATGCTAAAAGAAAATTTGTCATTAACTCCACGATGTTAGCCTGCAGGCGAACTATACTGACCGAGAGGATGCCGACATTAGCGATGATAGTGCCAACATTTCTGGATACAGGGTGTCATTTGGTCATCACGAGCCCTTCATTCGTTAATCTCTCTTTTTTAAACCAGAGCTGCTACTACTTTAGCCAAGTAGCTCATTTGTTCTCATGATGCTGAGTGTGATCTCGTTCCAGACCCACTGCTTCTTAGATAAATTTTGAGAGCACTGGGGATCAAGCTCAGGACCTTTGGATCTGTAGTCAGGAAATCTGACCATTAGACCATAAAGGTGATCCAAATTTTGTCACACAATGACAAAATTCATAAGTTAACTAAAATAAAAAGTACATATTGTATTGAAAATTAAATTAATAGATGCAGTAAAGAAAAAAGTATATATTCATCATGGTTAAAATTAGAAACAATGGGAGACGAAGTAATAGACATAGAATAGTAAGAGATAACATTTATTAAATAAAAAAAGAATAATTAAGTACACAGCTTGAGTAGAGATTTGAATAATATATAGGAAAATACCTTATACCAATGATAGGGTTTATGTTTAAATTCTTCCAGTTAAAAAAAAAATGTTATGAAAAGTTACAATGAATATATAAAGCCTGAGTGTGTCTAAGCGGGTCAACAAATAGTTTAAAAACACAATAAGCAAAGTGAGATAAAAACCTCTGAAATAAAATTATTAAATTGGGCAAAATACTAGTCATGTCATCTAGTGAGGTGAACTAACTCTTGGTATTTCCAATTACTTGATTCCAGAAAAATTACAGACCCTATTCTAGTGATTTAATCATATTAGAAAAGTTTAAACATTTAAAGAATTTAAAGTGACCTAAAAAAAAGGGAAACAATAACAAACAATCGTTCATCAAGCTTAGCCATCGCGAGGTGCATTAACAAAAGACACGCTAGGCCTGAAAACAAATTTCTAAGGAGAGTAATAATGTATGATGTTTAACTTACACTTACACGCTCAATATTGCACAATAATATTGACCGTGTATGGGTAATATTGAAGGTTTGTGGAACCTGGCGAACGAATTATCAATAATTAAATCTAAAATAAACATCAATAATACAATATTCTGTAGAAATGTTAACGACGCCAGCTTGTACAGTAACATTAATTCAATCACAACCAGGTTAAGTGAATTGGTGCAGAAGTTAAAACATTTGTATGCAGAATTTCATAGTCGATTTTCTAAACTAATCAGCAGAACCGATCTTATGATTTACAATGATTTATACATAATATCGAAATAAATTATTTATGTTTAATCTTTGATAGAGAGGAGTTTAATATAATCATCATGCTGATAAACGTCTAAGGCCACGTTAGGTAATTGAATAAATCAGCTTTTGTAAAAAGTTATCATTGCTCTGTACAATGGCTCTGTACATCACAGATCACCATACTAAAGGTCTATAAATTAAAATTTGTTGTAACATGTTTTCCGCAAATGTGCTGCAATCTTAAACAGTCGCCAGTACTTCTTCCATAGGTTAAAGTTACGGTTTCAATGGCTCAGTAAATATTTTATTTGTGTGACGTATTATTAATTTTATCTTTTTTACTTTTACTATTTTGTTACCGAAAAATGATCAGCGCTAATAGGTTATATTTCACGTAGACAATTCTTCAGACAAATGTGAAATACAGAAGAGTTTTAACAAAGTAAAATTATAGCGAAAGAAATGATTTCCAAAAACCTTTTTTTAATATTGAATAACCTCTTAATTTTACAACACTGTAAACACAACTATCAACTCTTTCATAGTTGATTGAAAGATAATTTGCTAGCTCTATAACTTTTTAATAGATTAAAATAATAATATAGGAATACAAAGAAAGAAGGTGCTTAATCAAAACATTTGATTCGTACTATTTTAGGGACAATGCTAACTAAACTATCAAATAATGTTACTGAAGAACATTTTAATTTTTGGGGAGAATTGTAGCATATAAGGTTAATGAATTGCTTTTTTCATTATATTTTTTTATAAAGACCAAACATATTTAGTGGATAAAAACCATTTTTGGCCTAGCAAAAATAATATTTAGTAGACAGCTTGTAAACTAATATTCTTCCTTGGCACAGTTTTCTAATTTTTTTTTAAATTTTGTCATACATAAAATGAAAATCAGCTTTATTTAATCAATATTATGAAATAATAAATAATAAAATAGTATGAAATAATTAACTAACCACAATTTTATCTATAACATGTAACAGTTGAATCAAATTTAAGAGTCATATATTGTCACTGATTACCATGGTTTTAACCTTAAACAAGCTGTGGTACACATCTGTGCACAAGTGTTGTTGATGTAGTAATAGTCGCAATATCATCTTAAGCTATTTAAATCAAAATTATGAATCCATTCAGTCTATTTATTTTTGCTGATGCAATGGGTTAATAGGTAGCCCTACTATTATAATGTTTTTATCAACGGGATACAAACAAATATTAGTAATATAAATTGAATGGTTTCCTACATTATCGCTTACTTCATATTATTAATATAAATTAATTCAAATAATAATAATAGCGTTTCCCAAAACCATTGGTTTTCTGTACGTCGTGGGTTCAATGTCAGATCAGGGGGATATTATCTTTTTCATTTAGAAACTGTTTCTAAATATGCCAATTATTTCTAACCTGGGGATTGCAGCAAGTTTTGAGTGGGATTGCAATGCTTGTTACTTTTTGAAGTGACTGTAGGAAGGTGCAAAATTTAAATATAGATGTTTAAGTTAGTTAAAATTAAAAGCACTGTTAAGTTTGCTGTAGTAATCCCATGTTTACGTAAGTGGCACTGCCAAAATATCTACTGGTATTATTGATTCTGTTTTGAAACATCTTAGTTACATTTGTATAGTCATCATGTAAGAAATTTAAGAAATTTATAATAATTAAATCAAGCACATGGGTTTATTGTCACACACATTTGATTTAGTCAGTGCAAGTTCAGCATTAAAATCCCTACCAGGGTGCTGGGGGTGATTAATTTCCTAAATGGTATCCCCCTTATCCCTCCAGGCGAATATAGGTACATATACTCTAAATTCTACCTAACTCATGAGTTCAATTAAACGCTGATAGTCTAGATGGGAAATAAGATTCAGTGAAAAAATAATTCAAAAACTGGGATATGAACGTTTCTAGGTGATGGTCTCAAAAGACAAAAATGGAGGTCAAACCCAGCAAAAGGTTGGAAACCAGTGTAATAATATACTTGTTATGTTATAAATGTTTGATCAATGAGCTCACAATTAATAACATCACACAAAAATAACGTCTTTATTCTTATATGTTTTGGCAAAGGGTGCCGTGGAGTGTGAAATATGCAAATATTTTATTTTTTATAGTGTTTAAACTAAACACCTTAGAAATGAAGTAATTCTTTCAACACTAAAACACAACTAAACACAAAGGATACAAATCGACTCAGGGTTGGGTCAAGTACGAGAGTGGAATTGTCTACATTTGCTCCTAACTAGGACCATTTAGTTAACGTTCATCATCTCATTAAGCCTGGCTGATATTATCACTGAGTTTGCTTTCTAAATAAAGGCCTAATAGAATTAAAATATTTTACCTTTATTTTAAATTAATTTTAATTAGTTGAAAAATGACACCTGGACCTTAGAAATGAACCCGAGACTTCTGGCATCGCTGTTCGAAACTGGGACTCATCAAAATGATCTGCGCAAACATGTGTAAAGAGGGATAATTTCACGTAAAAAAACAACTATACCTGACCATTTTTTATTTAAATGAAATTTTTACCAATATTGTCCATAAATCTAACCATAAAATTTATGTTTTAGAATTTTTAATGACCCCATTTTGAGAAATCGATCCATGAAAACTTTCAACTAAAATTGATTTTTTTCTCCCGCACCACATTTTTCATTTCTTATTAATTTCTGTTCTATCGCTGTTAGAATTATGCTTTTTGGTTCATTTTTCTCATTTTGAAATTGATTTTAATCTGATATACAACTCGGAAAACTTTTAACAGTATTTTTTTTCACTCTTTCTATATATATATATATTATTTAGTTCTTAATTATCTATATAGATTGAAAATTTCCAAATGGGATGTCTATGGGATCATGAGTTATGATGAAAATTGTAGTACAAGTAACAATATTTTCAGTCCCGTGATCTGTGATTATGATTATTAATATTGTTGTTGTTATATTAAGTTTCTGGTATGGAAGGTGATTTAATACATAAAATATAAATTATTGAAGTATTTTTAATTCTTAACACCTTAGAGACTAGGCCTAGCCATTTTAAAACTATGGAAAGAATGGTATGAAAACCTATAAGATAGAACTTACATGTATATGTACACATACATATTTTCAGCAAAATTTATCTAGTCAATTGCTAACTATGAAAAATTAGTTCTTTGGAAACCTTTTTAGTAAAATATTGTTTGCTTTGGTCATTATTTCTGCTGTCAGTCGATATACTCCTCTTGGTGTCGTTGGATTAACTTTTTTTATAATGTCAGCTCTATTAACACTCATTATGTCTAGGAATTGGGGGTATTTAAAAGATATATTGGGTCCATATGGCTCTAAAAACTTATCTTGATATCTTCCTCTTCTACACCAAGAACACATCCCAACAACCAATGGTTTTGAGTACTGGAAAGTTACAAATTCAACAATATTTCTTCTCTTGATTCATTTGATAGGCTGTAGGTGACCTGGTGGTCTATCGGGTAAGGTGTCAGACTTATGTGCTGGTGGTCGGGGTTCAATCCTAGGTCGCGGCAAAGATTTATCTGATTACCAAACCCTTCCTTCACCTCTGACAAGACATCTTGTGAATGTGGGGAAGGCCAGGCCTCCACCGTGGTTCGGATTCCACGTTAAACTGTAGGTCCTTCATTTCGTCTCACAATCACCCTACCATTACACAGCGTAAGTGCGTATAATCAGAACGGGTAGTAAGACGTGGTGCTAATAATAATAATAATAATAATAATAATAGGCTGTAATACCTAACTTTCAGACTAGTTTTACTCTCAATTGAAATGTAGTTATGCAACTGATGTGTCCTTTCGACAGTTTTTGCATTATCTAGTCTTGGTTGTAACAATTTGTTTTCTGTTTCATAATCTTCTTTGGTTGAATATAAAAGATTCATTTTTGGTATATTATTTATGGCCCAATCATAAATCTGGCGAGATGTCATAATCTTCTCATTGTATACCATGCGCAGACTTAGTCACGCCCACACCACCACAAGGTACTAGCGACTTTATGGTACTAATCTTGCTACAACACTTATACTGTCGTTGGCAACACTGGCTTTTAGCTGTAGAGCCCAAAACTAGTTTACGGAATCAGTTGGCATTTCTTTAGTTCCTAAGACATTTGAGATGATCAAAGCTAAACTTGTTTGAAGATATTTAAACTAAGGTCAAATTAGTTCAAAATCTTACATCTATTGCAACATTTAAAATAATTAAGGGATGGGTTTGAGATAATTATTTGTCATCATATTGATTGAATGTAAAATGTAAAAATTGAAATGCAAAGGACCTTGGTTTAGTTGTTTAAAATATATTTTACTCGGTTTGATCTCATATCTTATCACGCCTCTCTCCCTATTTAGTTTAAACTTTCTGAGGGCTATTTTATTGGAATAAAAGGGCTAATGGAAAAATATATAAATAAAACAAGTATATAATTGTTTGTATGCACAAACATACCTTCATCAAAACCAATCTTTGAATCAAACGTTTCATTTGTGTGAAAGCTAAAGACACTGACATAATCTACTTAAGTGAATATGTGTCATATTAGTTCATTCAGTATAGTAAATTTATAACAATCATGAGACAACAGATTCAAATCTCACTACACATATCTTTTTTTGTTTGTGCCATCGTATTGATAAATTAAGATTTTAATATCAGATATTGTATTAAAAAGATTTTTGAATTTTTATCATAAAACATACTTGGAAGGTGAGCCTGTGTAGACTTACCCACCAATTTAATTTAAAATAACTAGCAAACTTAATTAAAAGCTGTGCATTGACTTGAATATGTTGTGTGTGGTAGATTATTTAAAGAAAATACAAATGGGTTTCAGAATATAAAATATATTTTTATCTAAAAAATAACCAAACTATTTAATTATTACTAGGATAGTGAACTCCCTATACTCTATTAAACAATGTTGCGAAGTAAAAAATAAAACTAACTTATATTGATAGTTGATACTATAATAACTTATAAATTAGAAAGTTTTTAATTCAGATTCTTTTTAAAAAGTGGCCGAGGTTTTATTTGGAAATCTCAGACTTTTAAGACAGACACCTAGTCTACATTAAATTGAGTTTGAATCCATGGTGGATCCAAGGGGAGCGATCGCGATCGCCAACGCCCCCGTCACCCCACCTCTCCCCGCCGCATAGAAAATAATCAAACATATTGAAACCATTACCCTGATGTTGTAAATAATGACTGATTAACACCTCCCTCGCCCTAACTCCTACATTACCTAATCAATAATTCTTTCAATGTGAACAAAAGCAAGGAGTTTAAAACTAAAACTCTCCAAAAATTAGATTACTAAGTTTGTATTAAAATATATATGTTTTCTATAAATACCTACTATAAACATTTTAGGACCGTATATTTTTTATACGTCGATTACTTTTATTGTGACAACTGGAGGAACAATAGGCTGATTACAAACCTGTAACTGGAACAAGTAAAGGTGAGGCTGAATGATAGAGAAACCAAATACGTAGAGGTAGAAAGAATATTGACACAGGACTACCTAGTGGGACCCCTCATCACAATTTTACCTTTGACCCATACGTGAATAAAGTGATGATTACGTTTGTTGTTGTCGCTCACTGATTGGTTGTTGGCTTTTCACCTCCTCCCCACTTCTCTGCATCGTCATCTCCACCCATGACCCCTCCCTCTATCCCTGACCCCTTTCCAGTGTTCCAAACTTGTATTTTATGTTTGCTCATTGGTTTATTATGTGTGCTCATTGGTTATTTTTATGTCAGGATAGGATTGGGACGGGCGTTGGAGTTTATTGGTGTGGGAGTTTATTTTATTTATTGGCGTGCAGTCCACGGCTTCGGGCGCTCCTCCCTCGGCATCGCTGACTAGGAAGCAAACACACTGTACGAACCTCTCCTGACGGCCGCTTAGCGTAGAATGTGATAAATTGTTCCCAGCCACAAAACTCTGAATTTATTTTGGTGTCACAACCCTCCCCTCGGCAATGGGGTTTTCAGATGACATCATCGCAACACAGGTGTTGGTGTGTCGGCATTGCTGACTAGGGAGCGAACACGTAGCATGAACCTCACCTGACGAATGTCTAGCGTAGAGAGTGAGAAATGGTTCCCGGCCGTAAGACCACCTTCACTTCCCTCCCCCTCCTCCAGGCAATGGGTTTTCCCGGTGTCGACATTACAATGTCGCAACCCCTCCCCCACTCCCTTCCCCATCTATGTGGTAATGGGTTTTTTCCCGCAACTAGAGAGCATTGACACAATTCTGATTATGCACATTCAGGGGACTTGGACTCCTCAGTTAGGGGCCGCTTTCCCTCACCACAAAAGTGTACGAAAATTTGTTGTATAGTATCGTCCATCGAAATGCGTGGATGTAGGTATCAGCCTTGTACCACTTTTGGTGGAGCAGTGAGGTAGAAATGTTCCAGCGCTGAAGAGGGAAACTAGTGACAGTACACCTCAGAGGAGATTCAAACCCCGACCTTCGCTGCCATAACTAGATGGGGCTACACGCACCCTTTTCTGGCTAAACGTCTTGATAGTGCGGTAGGAATGATTAACAAAATGTTCCGGAAGGAGAACTACCAACAGTTTACATGTCATGGATTCGATTTAAACCTCTCCCCACCAGAATTAAATGAGGCTGATCTCCCATTTTCGATAATGAAATAAAAAGGTTTTGCTGGTCGACCAGATTTTTCTAGACCAGGTATAACGTGTAACCGCATTTGCTTGAAGTGAGAAAATCAATCTCAGAATGAGAATAAAACGTCGATCACTCTGCTATCGGCCAGCTAGTATAAAACAATAGTGACACCTAAGAACATGCGACCATCGATGCATGTATACAAAAATTATTATAAGATGCATTTTTATTTATAAATTTTGAAGGTAGATTGCTACCCAAAGATAAAGTTAAAAAAAAGAAACAACCGGTTTATTCCTTGAGCCACTTATAACAGAAAAAAGTTTTATCTTAATATAATTTAATGTTCTCATCTATATAACGCTTACATTAATTTATAACTAATCTTGAATTGAGTAACTTGAATTTAATACTCGCAACTATATTTTGACGAAATAATATGTAACTACATTAATTCATAAGTAATATCAGGGCTGAGGAAGATATAAAATGTACCCGCACTTGTGTGAAGGCCGAGCGATACGGTCAACCTGGATTTAATCCCCCCTACCTCCCTACTAATAGCCACGAAGTTAAGCGTATTGGTATTTAGAACCGCGTCTTAATACCCGTCCGGGGCACAACCCCCAAATGATGAGTGAGGACTTCAGTACACATACACGACAGGGATTCAAACCACGCACATCGATCTCCCCACCGTCCTCGGCAGTCAAACTCAAGACGTAATTAACAGGTTAGCTAACTACGCCACTGAGGCGGGTCTTATCGCTAATATAATCAAATGATTCCTTCCAGCTTCTTTACGTTGCTAATTGCAGTCGTATTTGCAATAAGGGAGAGTGGAAAATCAACCTAAATACACCCTACAGACCCCCACGCCTCAGCAGGTATTAGAACTCCAACCTTGCACCCCACTACCAGAAATCCTTGGAAGGATTCGAACCCAACCTCCACTCACCGATAGAAAGCCCTAACATTTAGACTGTGTGCCCACTGGTTCAGATAGCTAACTACTGAATTATAAAAAAGGATTCACACCACTGCCGCATGTGCGTGGGAGAGGCCGGTATACTTTTAAACACATTGAAACACTATATTTTCGTTTTAAAGCAAAACGTTAAATTGACTGCTTCGAGATACCCCAGCGCTATCTATTAAGATGAAACTAAGCTCTTCAGGCAATGTGAGATGACCGGTGTTTGGAGGAGAGAGAGAGTATTGTTACTTGTAGATATTATAAATTTAAAATATGGTATTTTATAGTTAAATAACGGCAAACATATATTAGACGATATATCACGTTCAAAAGTGTACCCCCAGCAGTGATTTGATTCCAACATTTTCCATCAGAAATAGATGAGCGTGACATTTATATGGCGTGCCAGTCGGGATTCGAACCTTGGTATCTTTCGCAGGTGTTGAGTGTACCGCACATATGCGAGGGCGAAATCAAAAAGCAGTTAAAACTGCTAGACCGCTTAATATAATTTGACCAGGTAGAATGTGTACCAGCATTTGTACGCCTGGAAAAAATAAACACGACCGCATAGGGTCCAGCTCTAATTCATCTAGTCAAGGGGATGGATCACCACAGGAGATGAGCGCGGCCAGTTTCTAAGGCGATTTCTCTGTACCCGACTACTAAGAACACTACTATAGATATTTGAATCAGATTTATACTACTGTAAATATCCATTCACTTACATGGTTTATGTTTAATTCATATCCACCCAGACAATTTAAATTTAAGTTCTAAAAAAATCCAAAGAAAACTGCATAAAACAAACTGGGCTCGTCATTGAAATGTGGGAAGACTTAGGCTAAATCTGTTTTCATTGTATTACAATAAACACATTTATATATCATTTGGTATAATTTAACATAAGTTAAATGTTAAATATCTTTAAGCAGCTTTGTATAATTGATTTTTACATGATCGTATTTTCTTGGTTTAATCTTTTGTTTCTTTAAATCTGCAGACAAAGCATAAACCTAGTAAAGATTATCGAGAAGAATTATCCTTTCATTTTTCAACATACATATTGTTCTAAACTAAAATAAAGTGGTACAGTTTTATTTTAATTCAAAAATGTGTTGTGGTGATGTATGCTGCGACTTATCGGTGTAAGGTTGAACAAGATGAACCTTCCTGAAAACTCAAGGCAGTGATGCCAAGCGTTGCACTATGACTAACAAATGTTCTCATGAAAAATATGAACTCGACTACGTTCATTTATGGAATCAGTTGTGTGAATACGACGTGTTTTGCAATGGAAGTCGTTTAAAAAAAACTACTTTATCTCTCAACCAGACGAAAGAAAAATAAATGTTCTGCTCTTGTGAATTGGTTTTTTTTTAAACTAGGTGTTATGAATTTATTATCGTTTCTGCTTGAAAAATAACATTTTAATACTTTAATTTAGAATTCATCTATTAATTTCAAATCATGTGCGTAGAATACCTAATTAAAATAATCACGGGGCCAAATTTGGTGACCGCATGATCTAAGGCACTACTCTTACAATAAACTGCACTACCAAGGATTGGGATCAGTGTTCAATCTCAATTGGGTGCCATGATATTATTATTCCTAAAATGTTTTCTACTCACCCTCCACGCAAATGTGAGTGTATGTCATCCAAAACCAACCTTACTCTTCTCTAACACAGTCAAAGATTTGGAAATAACGTAAGTTTTAGAGAGGAGGGGGGGGGGACACAAATGCTAAGATGAGGATGTTGCTCAACAGATATAAGATTATTTCCATGTCTTTTTTTTCTTGTGATATTAGAAATGATTCACTTGTTAATATCCTTCGATGTTATCCGTAAATTTACAATAATAAAGTAGGGTGAATAGGTCACGCAGCCAGGATTCAACCAAAATTTTTAGCACAGGTCCCTAATAAAATAAAACATAAAAACATAATATTACGTATGTTCATTGCAGAAGTTTTTATGAAGGACTTTGAATGTATAAAGTTGTGGAATGAATATATTATTATATAATGTGTGTAGCTAAAATTAGAAAATAGCTAGTGATGTGCATATATTATGAACATCCCTGACACAATGGTGATTGATAAGGGAGACATAAACTATGAAATTATGATACTTCAATGTAAAACTTGTGTATAAGCCTATCAAACTTGCTCAAAATAAATATAGATAGATAATTTCCATACAATTGGGTGAAAAATCTTTTCTTGCAGTATATTTCTATATGTTTTATTGTAATTTAAAATACTTATTTTTAGGTTAAATTTTTATAATTTTTGTAGTAGAGGCAATAGGTGTAATAATTATTCTATAAAAATCATACATTAAGAAAAATAAAATGTTTCTTTTTGCGGATAGTGGTTCTATATGCTATCTTCAAATTTGAATATATATATATAATGCATTTTATAATATTATATTTTTATTTACATTATATATATTATTATTTAGTCTGGTCAGATATCTTCTTTCAGAAGGATATAAATTTCCCGAGGAAATTGGTCAGATTCAAATTTTTGTCAAATAAATAAAGAATTTGTGAATTAATTTTGTTTTTCAAAAATTGCGCTAATGGTTTTAGGGATCAGAAAGGTTATGTTCATAGGAAGTGTACCCACATTTATGTGGAAAACCAGTTTGGAAAATCCAATTTCACTACACCCGACCGAGATACAAACGTTTATGTCCCCGTCATTTGCAGTCTAGTCTACTGCAATAGTAACGCGTTATACCATGAAGCTACCAAAGTGTTAGAGATGTTAAAATATGTATACACGTATAAAGCTATATTTGATTATCGAATATAATTAATAAAAAATAGGTTGATAAAGTTGGACAGTCTTGATAGTTACAAGTTCAGTGGTGTAACTATAGGATGGTGGCAAAATGCTTCAGGTCCACGCTCAAAATAGGGCCCACCAAGCAGGTCCACCCATCCAAAATTAATTTGGTAATAAATGAAAGTGTTGTATTTTAGGCCTATTTTTGTTTCGTAAAAATCTCATTCAATCAAAAATTACTCAACAGTCACTTTATTGCGCATAATTTATGCTGTACAAAAATGTTTCTACATGATTTTTTGTAAAAACAATAGAAACAGCTGAACGGTGATTTTCAAAACTTTACTAAAAATTATTTAAAAGCACATGAATCAAGAAAGGCTGCAGGGATTAGCTATGTTGTCTGTTGAGCTACTGCCCGTAGCTTGTCCCTGGAGGAAATTGTAGATAATTTCACAGAGATCAATGTTTGTTTAGCCTCTATAAGTGTTAATATTGTAAGTTGATTATAGGTTTTTTTATAATATTTGTTAATAATGTTTTATTCAATTCTGATTAAGTTTTTTACATTATATTGAAACTTTTCAGCAACAATTTTATCAAATGTTATGGCTGTATAGTAATGCCGTTATAGTGGTTTTTCCTCAATGTGTTTTCACTATTATCTCTTCTCGCAAATGTGGGTACACCTCCTCTAAATTAGACCTACCTAATCTATATTACTACGTATTATAAAATAATTCCAATAATAAATGTCAAAATATTTTTTTATAATCTACAATTATACATAAGATTTGGGGAGGGTGTTTTTTTCTTCTTGTGGGTACCCACCACGGTCCATTACTGCATAGTTACATCTTTGTACATGTTACAAGCTAATATAGGTCAAGCTAGTTTAACAATAGGAAATTTTAGTGCATCTCTAAGTTTATATAATAATAATAATAATTATTATTATTATTATTATTAGTATCTGGGTGATGTAATATAATAAACTAAAGTAAAAAATATAGTGAAAAACACTATTTATTATTTATGTTTTAAACATATATGTGTGTGTGTGTCCCTTCCTTTTAAGGGGGTTAAAATTTTCAAGGGGGGTACAGATCTCTAACCCCCAATTTTCTGCGTGCATGAAATAAGGTTTAAAAAATAAAAACTATTTATGTTAATTGATAAGATATTTCTATTACCATTATTATTATTATTTGGATTTTGATATTTTACATCAAAAATGATTACATGACTTTACGTATGAATCTTTTAAAGAAAATTAAGTAACCATTGCGACTCTCAGACATTGGCCTTACCCCTCATAACTTGGGTTAAGCCAGATGCTGAGGAAATGATCTACATTCTAAGGTGTGTCTGTCGATAGTTTTATATCCAGTGTTACTCATTGAGGGTGGACTAGGAAGGAGGGAGGGTTGATAGGGCGGAGTATTACCACCAATTTCTTCTCCCCCCTCACTCCCATCGAAACTGCCTTTCTCCAGTTTGTTAACTCTCCTCTGACATACTCGAGTTTGGTTTGCATCAAACTTCAAATGGGTTTTATAACAATCTATTATTATTTTTAAATGCTTAAGGGCCACCCCACATAGCTTTTAGTGGCATTCCATTTTCAAACATTTTTCATGGGCTTGGAGTCAATCTCCTAAAAACTCCTCAAAAATATATTTCTTTACAACTACCTTGCCCGACACTAATAAAGTTTCGCCGATACTATGGTAGTCCTCACAATAGTTTTTTTTTTCACTGCGACTTACTACCCGATTGAGTTATACACATGCATTAATTATCTTAATGAACTAGGAATGAGGAAGGTGACATTTTAGATTTAATGTATCCACATTTGCGTAGAGTATCGTGGGGAACCATTTTAGGGGAAAATACCCTTATTGCACACATCTGGGATTTGAAATTTAATCTCCCCACCACCAGCAATCCAGTCTAATAGTGTGTGTTACCCACCGTGTTCAACTAACATGCTGAAAAAGGGAGGTCACGGTTCGATTCCGGTCGGGTGCACTCAGGTGTTTTTTCTAAATAGTTTTCCATTATCACTTCACGAAAATACGGTTGCACCTCTTGATTTGACCTTCATGATGCTTAACACATTAGAGTAATTAGTACATAAGTGTACATCCCGAACGTATAGTAAGACGGAGTGCTATAAATAATAATAGCGCGTTTGGAACCGTTTTAAGAAAAAAACACCCTCAGTACACTCTACTGAGAATTGAACCCCAATCTCGTCACAAGCAAACCAGTCTAATACGAGAAAGTCGAATGAAATATATTTTATCCCACTAGATAATAAATATTAAGAAAACCATACTACTGATTATTTGAGCTCAACCTAAAAATAAAGCGCCGATTTCTGCAGAGTGGTCTTTGATAAAAGCCGCACTCTAGCCTTTCGCTTCTAAGAAACTTGAACCATGTAAACAACAGATTAGCTCGCTCCCCCTTCACTCTTTCAGACCAAACTTGACAGCTATTACAACACCACAACTCTAGCTCGGTGTCGGCTAAATAGTCCAAATAGTTCAATATATGGACGTTTCTTAGGAGTTGCGCTGATGGCGCTTCTCAAAAATTACGGTAGTCCTTCCACTTAAAGAAAGTCAAACTTACACATTAGACGATATATCGCGTCCAACAGTGTACCCGCGCAGGGATTTGATTTCAACCTTACTTGCCAGAAATAGATGAGCCTGACATTTATTGATTAAGTGTAAGAAAAGGCAGTAGCCTTAACTTCGCCATTAAAGTCGATTATTATTATTATTATTTATACGGCATGCCCACTTGTGCTGGAGTGAAAATTGAGAAAGTCTAACAAGAACTTCTACAACTGCGGGATTCCTGAGAGTACATCAGCACGTTCAATCTGTTTGAGGTCATTTGATCGTGCACTTAAAGCAGTTGAGAAAGATTCTTACTTAGTAAAAGTGGTAGAGATTAGATCTGTAAGGGGGGAAACTCTCTCTTCTAGAGTTCAGCAGGGGTTAGCTCCCTCGTTGTGTAAAATTGAAGAGTCATTCTCAGAGGCCCGATTTTCAGAAACAATCCTTATTAAAGTGTCTTATCGTGTTTCATCGTTCACCGTGTACGGTAACATGGAATTGAACCTTGATATTGTAACATTAGCTTGTACTTCTAATATCACAATGTTACTACCCGCCCCAAATAATCCTATACACATAGACATCCTGCAATATAAATAATAACAAGATTAGCTAGTATACTATCACCCCAAATAAACTTATACTCATATACATCTATCATTATTAAATATCACAATCTTAATATGTCTAATAAAGGTGCTCCACTCATTCGTTTTATCTTCTGGATTATCGTGACTTACAAAACCAGCCTGTTCACACCAATTCTAAAATGAAAATAAGTCTTGAAAAGCTATGAATAATGCAGCAACAAGACGTTCCAACAGAGGGATCCAAAGATGCTCTCATTGGCCCAGTTGAGCTACAGGACGACCAATCGTATTCTTGAACAGGTCTACGTGACCGAACGAACGTAGCTAGAGTCTGCAGCTGCTCACCATGTTTCTGGCGTTCGTACCTTGGGAAATAATCAAATAGATCTACAACACACCAAAAAACTGGCGGACGTGACTAAATAAACTTATCATAACTCCCAGTTGCTTGGCGTGTGACGTTATACTATTAATAATTAATTTTCTAATAAGGAAAGCTCTCACCTACCAATCCATCAACTAGACCTATATATAGCTAGTGTTCAGCTGGCATCGAGAACTATTACATCCAACACTTCTACGAGAAGTCCTATTCAGGACTAGAATATTATCTAGCCAGGCTGGCTACAAATATATATATATTATTGATTATATAAACTTTATATTACAAACTATGGGTTTGATTATCTTGAACACTTATGTTTATTCTGTGGTTTAAATCAGTCAGTGTAGACATCTGTAATTTTTAGCTAATGGTTTTATTTTTGAAAGTAAATTCTGTTATGAAAGACTTTATGTTTCCTATTGCCGCTTGAGCGCTAGTATCTTTGTAATTTCTAGAAATATTCGGGTATTCAATTTTTTTATTCCTTTTTTTTACTTGACATATTTAGTTTAAATATTAATTTTTATTGCGCGTGTGTTTACCAGCAATTGTTTAAATTTTTTAATTTGATAATGTTTTCTTTATAGTTTATTTTTGTAGACGTATCTTCTTCAGAGTAAATATTAAAGAAACTTACTTTTGTTGGTTAATAAGGTTTAGACTTTAAAATAAATAGATTTATCCAGTAAGAAATTACAAGTATTTTAACGTAACAATGCTTTCTTTTCTATTTTAATATTAAATATTTAAAATGTATGAATTTTGTCGAATTCTTTAAAAGGGAAGAGGGTAATAGTTCCGCGAAGGTTTGAATTTTAGTCGGGAAGTCAAATCTTTGTGCTGATAATAAATATCTAATTCGATACTAATTGATCCTAAAATTTAAATTTGTTTTGTTTGTATTTACAGTGGTGAATCAGACGCGTTGTTAAGGATTTAAAAGAGGCTCATTAAGCTAATTGTAATCATCGTAAGGTTTAAAGATTAAAGCTTTAAAAGGATAAATATCTGATTTGATATTTACATTTAAATTTGTTCCTAAAATTTATATTTATTTTGTCTGTATTCACAGTGGTGAATCAAACTTCTTTTAATCTATTTAGAAGTCTCTCTTAAGCGCTTTGTAATCATTGTAATGTTTAGTCATTTAAATCTTTAATTAATATCTGATTCGCTATTTAATTTTGATCTTAAATTTGATTTGTCTTAATTCACTGCGGTGAATCAGATGCTTTGTAAATCATTTAAGGAAGGTTCTTTAATATTTTTTTTAATAATACTAACTATTTTGTTTATTTTTTGGTCTCTTCCAGACTAGTTCAAATAAATTAATAATAATATACCTTGAGAGATTGAAATATACTTTCAAACGTACGTTTCAAATAGTCAAAGCTATTATTTATACTTTTATTGAGGATTACTCCGTCTAGATATCATTGAACATGGACACGGAAATTGAACCCACCAACGTCGATTTATTGGAAAGAATCCCTATTAAAACACCTTGTTGTGTTTCATCGTTCACCATGTACGGTAACATGGATTTGAACCTTGATATCTTTGCCCGAATTATAAAATAATTGGATGTACCATCATTTGCACCGGGGGTGAAATGTGAAAAGATGTCTACCTACCAAGGTGAAAATTAAAACATATAGGTAGTATAATAATCAATTAGCCAAAGCTATTACTTATTATTTTAGTGAGGATTACTCCGTCTAGATATTATTGGCACCTAGACACAGGCATCGAACCTGGTACATTTGGATCAATAACAAATAATTATCACGCGCAATATAGAGTTCTGTCTCTCTTGTTAATAACCGGCTGAAAGCAATAATATAATGTCTACGGTCAATGATTATGTCGGTATACTTAAACACGATGAAACACTATATTTCCGCTTTAAAAATCTAATTCCTCACCAGAGCGTCAAATTTATGATTACTAGATGACCATGCTATTTGTTATTGAAAAAGTGACAGTGGGAGTTGAAAGCCCCCATTTCTAGATGCCACAACCATCTATTGCACCAAATTTGAACTAAGCTCTTCAGGCAATGGTGAGGATAANGGGGGGGGGGGCGAGAGAGCGTATATGTTAGTTGGGAATGTAATTAAAATATGTTATTTAATAGTTATAGAGCTCAAACTTACATATTAGACTATCTATTGCGTCCAACAGTTTACTGCAGCAGAGAATTGCTTCCAACTTTCTCCATCAGAAATAGATGAGCCTGACATTTAGATGGCGTGTCCTCCAGGATTCAAACCTCGGTATATTTCGTGAGGGTGGTAGGGATTTGAAGCCCTTACATCGGTCACCGGGCAGAGTTTGAAAATTGTGTGTGACCAGGTGAAGTTTGTACCAGCATTTGCCATGGTTTGAAATGTGAAGTAAATATCGTTTGTTGCCCTCTAAAGTACTTGAACTCCTATCTCCTTACGTCACAGGGCGAGATATTTACCCACATTTTCGCGAAAGAGGGTGGCAACCAGTGGACCAGGATTCGAACACCTTGCAGATTAGTATATTGCGAGAGTACTGTCTTAGACCCGAGATAGTTTTTCACTTTCCCTCTGCGCAAATGAGGTTTCAAACTTCCCAATTCATAATCCGTTAGCGTAATTAGTATTTACGCGCCCGCAGCAATGTGTCGCCTTGTTGAAAACATCAGACAAGAAACTAATTAACTCTGTTTGCGAGTGGGCATATAACACTTTAAAAGGGTGGGTGTCGTTGAAAAATGTGGAGAAGACAAAGTTACGTGCTCACAAGCAGGTGTTGCGCAATATTTTCAATCGGGGAGAATGCTGGAAGAAGAAGAAGAGAATACTACGCTTTCAAAAAGGAGGAGCGTTACTGCCCTTACTTTTATCCCCATTAATCAACGGTGTCCTTGGTTCCTTATTAAACAAGTAGATAATGAAACACACGAAAAAGATTATATAGGTGTCCCCGGAAACATTGCACCGTTACGAGCAACATCACCAACAGGTGGCATCAGCCACAAATCTAGTGGTCTACGAGCTGGACAAAATAATTGAAAAAATCCTCACTTCAAAACTTGCCAAGTCTAAATGGACTTTATGCCAACAAGTAATAAAGCGCTATCTTTAATTTAGTTAATACCCTCCACCGCCTAAAAATAACACCACCGCAACAACCCCAAGATTGATTGTACTTCCCATCCCTGCTGTACTCAATGTTATACCCGTACAGGCACGTACAAAAGCTGAAATTTTACTAGACCCTATTGTTTCCCGATGCGGTATCTCTTGGGACGAAAACGGGGAAGTTATTATTCACGATACGCCTCTCTATGGATCCAATATTGTGGATTTAGCCAGTGGTTTGTTCAGAGCAAGAAGACACAGCGAGCCGTTAGTGTAGCGAAAGATTCTCGCGGTGCTTTAAAAAATATAAGTCCCGAAAGAATTAATTGTAAATCCGAAACGTTTGGTGCACATTAGAAATCTGACGCCCGTACCCCAACCACTTACACCGTCGCAATGACCTAGGAATAAGAAATTGAAAAGGGTGATTGAAAACAGGTGGCTTCCTTTCCGAGCTTAAGGGCCCGGTCAATGGTCGTAGGAAGTGAAGAGTCGCTTCAGCGCCAGCCCCCAATTGACGGTAACTGAAGAAAGCAATT
>CABFVX010004627.1:48094-62389 GCA_902151425.1 Timema shepardi | reverse complement strand
AGGTTAGAAGGGGAAATTTACTCATATTACACCAGAGGAGATGAGGAGGTTAGAAGGGGATATTCAAATCACACTGGAGATGAGGAAACCCAAAGGGGAAAAATTACATATAGAAAACATATTCCAGGGTACTCATCCAAGATTGAAACCTCAAACTCCCTGTTGCTAGCTTAAGCTTAATGCCAAAGATCATTGTTGTGGATTATTATTATTCTATAGTTTTACAGGAACCATAATCTGTTGCTGTGTGGCTTCTGTTGGCATCTGGTGCACTTGGCTCGAGTTGAACAGCACGTATCAGGACAACATCCTCCGTCTAACTATACCATAGTTTTCTTACAAATGGACATTTCTGATCCAGCTCAAAAAGTTGTTAGCTCTACTGTAACATATTCTTATGTCAAGTTACGAGACTTTTCATAGATATTACACACATGTAAAATAGTACTAATAATATGATAAAATGTTATAAATGTTGAACACAAAGAAATATGTTTGTATTTTCTAAAGTGTTACCCAAATGTCCATTTGTAAGAAAATCAATATTCCCTTACACATATCACAGACAAACAAAAGCCCTCGGTCGTTAACTCACCACTGTGAAAGAGGAAGCTCGCATTTCACCGAGGATAATTTCTCGGCAACGCTATGAATCGAATTGAGGACGCTTTGCTTTTTTTTAGGCAGACACGCTACCAACTGAACTAAGACGTCCGACGCAGGTGGGTGATAACATATTTAGTATAATATTGTAGGATAGAACATAATTGCCCTTTATTCAAAGCATTTGTTTCTTTTTGTAGAATTAGATGAACTAAAGAATAGTAAGGAATCAAAGATTCTCAAAAGATTTAAGAATATTATCTATGAATTTCTTTGGCTTTCTATGACCCTGTCTGCTTTTTTTGAGCCCATGAGATAAATCGTTCAGAAGATTGTGTTCACTTAGTAAGTGCAGAACAAGCTTTCAAATTATGATATTATTGAAATAGCCATAGAGGTATCTATAGCTCCCCGTGTATCCTAGAACTCCTCCGTTTAAAAGATACTTCCACTGTCTGCTTAAGAGGATATGAAGACTTTTGGATTTTTAAGGTTTTTTTTCTTTACATTATGTTCATTATCGGGTTGCCACTGTTTTCTTTGTAAGAATCCCCTATTAAAGATAAAGTAAAACATAATTTTTAGAGATGGAAAGGTTGAATCCCATGGTATTAGAGATATTCAAGGTCTAAGAAAATGAAAAAAATATATCTCGAATATATGAAGACCTAGACTTGAAATCACAATTTTGAGCAATTGATAAAAGTAATAAATTATAGACGTGTTTGGTTGGGAAAATAAAATAAATAACAATAAAGGACAGAATTGTATCGATATAATTAATTTCATCAAAAAGGGTTCTCTAAGTATTACAAATATGATGAACAAAATAGTGTTTGTTAAATTTTTAACTTTTTCCAAATATAATTTTAAATATTATGACTATTCTAAAATTGTGTATTTTTAAAGATTAAAATTATTATTATTATTATTATTATTATTATTATTAGCACCGCTTCTTACTACCCGTTCGGGTTATAAGCACTTACGCTAATGTGTAATGGTAGGGTGATTGTGAGATGAAATGAAGGACCTACAACTTAACGTGGAATCCGAACCACGGTGGAGACCTGGCATTCCCCACATTCACAAGATGTCTTTGTCAGAGGTGAAGGAAGGGTTTAGTAATCAGATAAATCTTTGCCTCGACCGAGGATTGAACCCCGGCCGCCAGCACAGAAGTCTGACTGACACCTTACCCCTAGACCACCAGGTCACCGACTAAAAAGATTAAAATATATTAAAGATTTGAAAGAAAATATAAGATTTGGATTAGAGAAATATAAGATTCAACCCATCTCATGATTTTTTATAAAGTTGAGTAGTGTGAATTAGTGTTTGAGGTTGATTTGAGCTTGGTGCAGAGTTATATACAGTGGTTAGAAGGGTTGGCTGGAAGTTATTAAAAATGTGCAGACTACAACTCCGGCTTCATATAAAAACTAATAATTTTCTAAAGGTAAATATATCATTCTAATTTTTATTTTTTTTCTTCCTTAGGACTGATATTTGTAACTTGGATTGACAAATTTATTCAAATATTAATTCGCAATGTCAAAGAAGCTTCCTATGAAGTTGTCTGTATCGAAGGATTTTAGTGAAGTCAATTAGTTATTACCAATTAATATGCTTCAGCCATTTAAGAAGAATTCGGAGTCGAAGGCTTGCCGTACCAACTCCACAGTTCTGGTGGTTAGGCAACACAATGCTTCATATGATTAAGACGATCAGGTATTTTGTATAGTTGTGTTTAGTTCCTGAAGTTTGCTTTCTATTCTTTAGAAAAGCAAAGATTGCAGTTATATGTCTTAAATTCACAAATATTCCAGTTTAATCTTCTTTAAAATCAAATTCATCCAGTGCAGAGTAACTCTCATTTTTAAATTAATCTAATGTGATCCATGCAGTATGTGCTAAACTGATTTGCAAAGCATTTGACATGTTTCTGGTCAATCCATGTTTAGAGTGACTTGAATTAGGTCTACATTACTTTGTCAGGGATGGTCAAACTGTGGCCCAACAGTGTGTCCAATCCAGCCTGCAGGGTAAATAATTTAAATGTGTTGGGTTGTGATAGACTTTTTTTTAAACAAGACTAAAGTGGTTTTTTTTTGTAAAACATGCCAAAATCAACATTTCCAAACTTGGTGAATCATGCAAGAATCCTCATGCAAACAAGTGTTTTCAACCACGAAACTTATTGAGAATGACTCATCTCCCACCATCATATAAATCTTGTGAACAGACTTAAAAACATACAAACCCCCTAAGGTATTAATGATTATTATACATTCTCATGTATTTAAACTGACTCATATCTATTATGTGAGTTTATCATGAATTTTAAAATCATTTTATTTCACCCTACTGGAAGTAATTAAATCTCCCTGGTATTTGTCGAGTTTAACTATCCATTATTGTGATGTAACTTTACAGGATGCTGTCCTTTTTTCCACTTGAAAATACATAACTTTTTTTTTTCCAAAACATAATTCATATATTGCATACTTTTTGAAAAAGAAACACACATAAACACCCAGTAGAGACATTTAAAATGCAAAATATCCCCAAGTGCATTGCTATGGGAAAATAAGGATACTTGAAAATATTGACAATTTGTGACCCCCACCCTCGTCGTTCCACCAAACAGACTGGCCGTCCAACACTCACTTATATTGTTTAACTTGTATTTAGTTTGTATATCTGTTGCAGCCGGGCAGTTTCTCCTTTCTAAGACGTATTTTCTGTTACAAAATAATGTTTCCTAGCTCTTAGCCTAAAGAGAATTTTTTTTTAAATAAAAAGTTATAACTTTTAATAACCTGAAACGATACATCAACTCCAGTTCTCAAACAATTCATTTTTTGGATTCCTGTTATGGTTCCTCTAAGTTATAGGTAACTTAATTTTGGCTATCGATTCTGGTTGCAGTTTGACTCCCTGATTTGAGGGCAAGACTGATTTTGAAAATGTTGTGACAAACTATGACTATATTAATTACACTAATGTGGTAGGAATAAGGTAAGGTAGAATTTAGGAGAAGTGTACCTGCATTTGTAGCGCTGAGAAAAGGTATGATTGTGTTGTGCCATTTATTTTTTCTATTACTATAGTTCATTCTCAAAACCCAATAAATGAACCATTAACTCAACGCCTAAACCAATGTTTCGTTTCTTTGTGGTTACAAATAGTCTGGGGGGAGGATGTAAATCAATTGTGCATTTTGGTATAGAAGCATCATTTTTTTTAAACAAATACTACATACCTATACATTATTATTATCAGCACCGCGTCTTACTACCCGTTCGGGTTATACACACTTATGCTGTGTAATGGTAGGGTGGTTGTGATATGAAATAGAGGCCCTACAGTTTAACGTGGAATCCGAACCACAGTGGAGGCCTGGCATTCCCCACATTCACAATATATCTTGTCAGAGGTGAAGGAAGTGTTTGGTAATCAGATAAATCTGTGCCGGGACCGAGGAATGAACCTCGGGACCCCAGCACAGAAGTCCAACACTTTACCCCTAAAACCTATACGTTGATTCCACCTCGGCTCTCACCTGGTTCACCAATGACTGCCATTTTTAAACATGGCCCCTATACTTTAAACAAGACACATTAAATATGAATAGACCATTGCATGATACACCTTATTTCCCACTAAATCGACCCTGAGGAACGTGAAATAAAATATCAGAATTAGTGTAAAATGCAACAAACAACGTTATTGCAGGATTATCATGTATTAGTCACATCCCCCCCCCTGTCTGTAGGTCTACCTCGCGCGGGCCTGGAGATCTGTCGTTGGCCGAGGATTGCTTGTGTGGGTTCATGATTGACGTTAGACTTGGTTTGTAAAGGTTTATTAATACTAATATTCTAATACACATGTGATGTTAGAAGTGAAGTTCAAATGAAGAACTTGGTGAATATAGAGAAGTGAAAGACCGAACGAGGTGTTATGAGGATTACCTATCACCCTATCACCTGGCTGACCGCTAGGGGGCCGGTCCCTGGGCTCGAGCGGCAGCCCCGACCTGGTACTTGGTGAGCCCAATGACTTAGCCCCGTGACCTCGCAGCTTACGATATCCCGTAGTGAGCCCAGAGGGCTTCAAGCCCTCCCATTTAAACCAGCGACCGGTCTGGTTTCTAGCTATGGACTGCTGACACCTCTTTTTGAGTCAGCGATTCTAGTTTATTTGTGTATTGAATCATCATAACTATCCTCATATCATTTGCCACTCACAACATCCAATGTGTGTAACAAACGTGCCTTCCAATTGAGGCCGTTGGTATTGTACTTTTATTTGCAGCCTATCATAATAATTTTATTTCCAGAATCCATGTTTTAATTGTTGTCTTTTCCGCATTTTTTCTGTGTATATGTATACAAACAATAGAGCCACAGCAACATGAGCATACCATTGAAGATTGTGACAAGAGCTGAAGAGGCACCCCAGATGAGTGGGACAAATTGGGAACTATTTTGATTGTGCCAGACTGAAAAAGCAGAATGTCTCATATGTCACGGAATCAGAGGTGAAGATGCAGGCTACAAATCACCCACAAAGAAAATTGAAGGTTTCATGAAATAGACTGAATACCTAACATACTTAATGAACATGAAGGTTTGCTACAGACTTACATTCAGCGATATGCTAAGTACCACAATAAATGTAGTCTTGAATACAATAATGTGAAGCTTCAACGTGCCGAAGAGTACTCTATCCCAACTTGAAAATAACAATTCTGAGTTGCAGAAACAGTTACAATGGCGACGCCAGAGTTGGAGCTCGTGTTTTTTCTCTGTGATAAGACTGGAGATTGCAAGCAGTCACTGCGATAGCATTGCAGAAGGACAATCTTTTAGCGAAATTAAGTGGTGGTGATCTGGTTGCCATAGATGCAGAGTACCATTGCATGTGCCTCATTAAACTGTATGACCAGTACCAAATGCAACCAAAATATAAAGAACAAATGGCCACAGATTCTACACAACTATTTGCATTCGCTGAGCTAGTAAACTTTATTGATTCACATTTAGACAGCAATGTTGCTCCACTTTTTTATTTCATCACTTAAAAAACTGTAAAAACAGCGAGTAAAATTACTAGGTAGATCTGCTGATACCATCCATTCAACAAGGCTGAAAAACAACATTGGTTATTTCCCAGAACTCAAAGCTCACAGAGAGGGACGCAACGTTCTACTTGTGCCAATTGAAGTAATCGGTAAATCTCTCACACAAGCATGTGCAGTTGATGTGGCAGGAGAAGCATCTATACTTGCTAAGAGCTGATAAAATAGTTCGAAAAGATATTTGGGAGTTGCAGAGATCAAAGAACAGCAATTTTGAATGTTCCTTTCCTCCCGATTACCATGAAAATTCAACACCTAGCTCCCTATCGACACTCGTGAGCGTAGTTAGGAATGGCTATAGTATAGAGTGTCAGAACAATAATGCAGCTTATGGAACACAATTGCTCCAGTTCCAGTCGAGAAGTCAAAGAGAGGATCCAGCGCACGGGAATGCAAGAAAACCCTCTTAATACATTGCATTGTGTTGGATTATCTGTCACATATGTTCGAGAACATCGTGCCTAACATTAGGTCTGAAACAGCTTTGCTCCCACTCTTCTCCGATGAGGCATGCCATTGATGTTGTGATAAGAGCTATTGCCACTGTCAACCTACGACAGTTTACTTGTCATAGCCTGTGATCAATAAAATCACGTATCTTATCATAATAATTGTATTATATGTACTTTGGCTTTTGCATTAATGTTGTAATGAGAGGAATTTAAGGTGTTTCGTTCCCACATGGGACCAGCAGTTATCTGTTTTATATCCAAACCCTTCTCATTACAGAAATGCAACTTGCATTAATGCACTAAGGAGTCAACTTTTTTTTTCATTGTACATGATTTTCGATATTATATTTGAGCTCCTCAGTGTTGATTTAGTGGGAAAGGAGGTGTTGTATGCCATGATTCCTAAAAAAGTATCTATTATTAGGCAACATTTTTAAAAATGGCTCCCACTCTTAAAATCAATGTATGGGTATGTAATATGTGACAGAAAAATGATGTTTTTAAACCAAAGTGACCAATTGCCCCGCTTTTCGCTACATCCCTCCCGGACTAGAAGAAAAATGTCTTGTGATTAGTTTTTATTTATGTAGTTTTAATATCTGATCAGGCTATCCATATTATTTACACAGAGTTAAGATTAAGTAAATTGGAATTTAGAATGTTTTTAGCACAAACTCTTACTTGCAAACCAAACATGGCAACCGAAAAGATGTCCTTGTCATTCTGTATTCACTGATGATCAGTTTCATTTTCTCCACATTATGATTACATTATAGACTCAAACCATTATTTTAGTTTATCGTGTACTAATTGTTGATTTCTTATTAGTGTCACAGTAATTAATATTGTTCTTTATGAAGCATGTGATGTCTAAAATGTCATGAGATATTTTACAGAAGAAGCACTAAAAGGTTTCCTGAAGCAATTCAAATATTGTTTTTTTTTATCTTTTATTAAAAAATAGATAAACCATACATAGTAACTATACATAACATAACTATACGTAACATAAAATAATTTATAATTAGTGTAGTTTGCTTCTATGACAAGTAAATATCTTAGAGCATTATACGTTTATTGCACACAGCCTTTCTTGATAAGGTTTGCCAATCCTGCCTAAGACAACGCGATGTCAGAATCAGAAATTAACTGCAACCATCATTATTAGATAGTATCAAAACCTCTCTCTATATATATATATATCCCCAAATATTTTTATATACATACATACACACACATACACAGTTTTTCAATGATGACCACAAAAAAAGTATCTTTTTAAACTCCCTTCCAGTGGTGTTCTTACCACAAAATGGAGTAAATTATATATTTACCCCTGGTTTAGTAAAAATTATTTGGATTGTGTTTGTGCCAGAATTTATAGGATGTGTGTGTAGAAGATACGAAAGAAAGTGACTTTATTTAAAAATGATCACTCTTGACTTTCAACAATGCCCATAATTTTGGAGAACTTACAGGCTATGAGGTAACAAGCTTGACTTACCTGCAGAAGTGGGGGGCCAAACCAATTTTGGGTCTAGTTTCAGATGGTAAAAATGTACAGACTTCAAACATCAAAGTAATATTATAACACTATTTTATACTTTTTTTTAATCTTTAGGACCAATGACTAGATATGCATTCACAATGTAAAAGAAACTTCCCATGAAATCATCTGTATTGGATCATTTTACTGCAGTAAATTTGTTATTACTTATTAAGAGACATTATTTCGACCTCAGTGGTTTTTGGGGTAAAGGACCCGATGTTAGTGGGTTTAAACCCAGCCGGGGCCAATGAATTTTTCTTGAGCGATAAAAATCCATAGCACAACCTCCTTCAGATGGGAATTAAAGGCGTCAGTCCTGTGTTGATTGTGGCAGTCAAAAGAACTCTGGAAGGCAAGTGAAAATACCTTTCCTGGCAAAATTGATATGTCCTTTCACTCTCGCTCAGAGAACTTCTGGTGTGCTGATATAATCAGTCAGTTAAGAAAGTGCATGTTAAATACAATAAATAAATAAAATTATTCATTAGCCATTTATGAAAAAGTCTGACATTAGAAAAATGGAGGAGTCTTAAGTGGAAGGCTTGGCGTGTCGACTCCGTGGCCGTGCTTACCTGGTTCCTTAGGCCTACCCCCTCTGATTATTGTAAACACCAAATAGTGTAATAATGTAGTACAATAGGATAAATATTTATCATTTAACTGTTTGAGGTGACAAAAACACATATTTTTAGTCTCAGTATGTGCCATTTTGAGTCATTCTTATAATTGTAAAAAAAAAGAAGAGGAATGGGGGTGATTTTAAGAAGACCGCGTTGAAAAGAATTATAGATCTTCAGCTGTTTCACAATATTTAACATGTGATTTATTATTTTTAAATGGGGTTACATAAAAATGATGTTAAGAGCTCAGCTGGCGTAAACAACCCTTCATTAAAACTGGTTTAGAAGCATTCTAGATGAATTTCGACAAGAAAGAAGTGTGAAGATTTTTACCTTCTAGAAGGCAGTAAACAAAATTTCATAGGTTAATGTGTTATAATAACGAGTCAAATAGAACCATAGACTCATTAATTAAAGATGTAGTACCCACCTCTGTGCTGTTAGCTAGCGTGCTAGTTTCGTGTTAAGCTAGACTGCCAAGGACAGGGAGATTGAGGTTCAAATCTCATTCGGGTGAACTGGGAGAGGTTTTTACTTAATGGTTTTCCACTCTCTCTCCACACAAATGTGGGTTCACTTCCTATACATTCAACCTTCCCAATTCCTAACCCATTAACATAAATAGTACTTTTACGCGTATATCCCCCATGAGTAGTAAGATGCGGTGATATAATTTAATTTAACAGAAAAATTACGGAGAGAGTTTGAACACTCCATGAACAAAAGATAGGAGGTGAAAAATATATTATTCAATTTGCCTAGACATTGTTTATTTTTCTTCTTCTGTAGGCTAACTTTAAATACTTAATCACTATCTGATCATTATCATAGCCGACGCAAACATATATTTTACCAATGTTCCTTGACTGTGGAAAATAAATTTACTAGACTAAGGGGCTTTTTTTTGTTACAGTAATGGTATCATTAAATCACATATAAATCAACTAAATCATTTATAATTTATGTTTAAAAGATTAAGTAGTCAGTTTATTAGGTTTTTTATTATATTTTTTTTTGCATATTGTATTAAACATACAAAAATGCTACAATGAAACATGAATCAATATTTTGTCACAGCCATTTTAATGTTCTAGGTAAAAGTAGAAATGTGTCTCACGAAATGTCAGCGTTTTTTCACCTAGGACACATTTAATTGTAGATTACTATACTCAAATTAGTGAAGCAAAAATGAATCAGTTGGAACCCAAAACAAGAGATGTATAAAATTCACTCAAAGAAAAATAAACTCACACAGTTCCTTTCAAAACGACTAAGTCTTTATTGTTGCATCAAACATACATACACAAACCAAAAAAAGTAACAATTCACACAACATACTTTGCAGATTGGTACGAGAAAACACTCTCTGACAAAATACCGGTACCCGTTTGGTGGCAAACTTTCATTAGGATGTTTCACATACGATGCCCATTTAATGAGCTCGTCAACCACACTTTTAAAATACTTATACCCATTCAAAAATGTACTCACATTAAAGTTTACACATGTGCATATTTGTTTGAGCTCTCTCTCACACTGAAAATACCGGTATTCATTCAATGGTAGACACACTTCCATGGAACTTGCGTTATTAACAATTCACTACAATAGATAATAATTATTGAAATATTTACACACAAAAATAAAAAGTGAGTTACAATAACTTCAATAAACTTGATACAGTGAGAGGCACAAAACTTTGACAGCAGGGATTATATAAAGTTGCCAAATGCAGCCTACAGTACTTTAGAAGCATAAAATGTCACAAAACTTTTTCTCTAGGTACAATTTTTTTAATATAATTGGTTCAAAAGCCGACGTGTTAATTGTTTTAAATTTTATGGAAGGATATAAACTAAGGCTTAAATTAATGTGGTAGCTTAGCTTATGAATGCACCCAGGCCTAAGTATTTTCGTAACTCATATAGCTAAAAGGGTGTCCAGCCAAACTATATTTTAAAATTTCTGACTTTTTCCAGTTTTTCCAGAGCCAATTTTGAATTTTAGCAGTCACTATATATTCAAACATTATTTTATTAAGATCCCAACTGAATATAGTAATATTTTTAGACACACTTTCTGAAATTATGTCATTCTATTAAGGCATCTTTGGTACCAGACTATAGCAACGAGCTGTTGGGTAGCAAGATCTAAGTTAAATTTCAGTGAGATACCATTGAAATATTAAAAGATTGCCTTACAAATATAGTTTAGAATTGTTGTGAGACACCACATTCTTTATTAATTCGTTCTTACTATAACATGAGTGAATTATCACACATGCACATAACCAAACCTCAACTTTGGCTAAAGACGTGTGATGGAGGAGTGGAAAACCACGAAAACCACATAACCTTGAGAATTGAGAGTAATATGCTCAACTGTGTTAAAAGAGATTTGCGGTGTAAATTAATTGGAAGACAAATGTTATTTTAACTATTGTATATAAAAGTTTCATATTTTTTAGTGAATATGCGAACATTTGAAAAATTCAATCAAATTTCCTGACTCCTTGTTTTCAGGTCGCTGGACACCTTGATAAAGCTACAATACTCACATGATTAGGTGATTTGGCAAATATATATATGAGCAACTCGTGCACATTAAAGATTAGCTAAAATGATTTGAAAAAAATTATGTTAGCCTATTTGGGGACCAAACAAACCTTAAACACCAAATTGCTAGCTTCAGCTAAACATTCATTCCCGCAATGAACCAGTGTTTTGATGTCCGCCGTAAAATGCCACCATACTGACCAATCAGAAAGCTGCCCACTAAGTCACACACATATATAGCCACCCAATCATACCCAATCACACATTTATTTTTATTTTTAAAAAAGCTACTTTTTTATCGTCCCATGTTAAAGTTACAATGCATAGGCTACATTTGGCAAAACTCGCAAACAATTAATTAGTCGCCGTCAGAGGCTGAGTAATTGTTGCATTACATTCCTCTAAAGTACTAAACATAGGTTTGGAAAGCTGGACTATGAAAATGTAATTTGAAAAATACTTTTACTAGTTATCAAACCCTGAACTTTTTTAGAAGTAGGTTTGAATTGTGTAATCTATGTTTGTGTAAATGTTTCTATTGACAATGTTCATGTTTAATTACATCGCAGTAGTGTCAAACAACAAATCTGACTGAAGTAATTAATGAACTAAAGAAGAAAAATGGGGTTTAATTTAACACTATATTTAAATCATTTTAATTAAAAAACTTACTATACCGTTATGCTTGTGACATATTAAACAACTGTTGATATCACCAGGCGAACAAAATTAAACTCTTTATGTTCCTACTGGAGAAATGTTTGATTTTTTTTGGTCAAAAATGTTTTGATACAAAAACAATTACCTTTGCACTCATCCCCTACACTGCAAGTGTGAATGACCTAAAACTTTGGTAGGCCCTACACACAGGAACAGAAATATTCTTAATAACGTAGGTTTATTAGAAACAAGTATAAGAGGGCCTACTTGAGAATGAAAGTTTTGATTTCCTAAGCTCAGGGCAAGCTCCTGGCAAATATTTAAACCAAAGGCTATAATTATATTCCTTAGAGCCTTCTCTTGGAATTAAAAATAGTTTTTTTTATAATAATGAATTGAGATGATAAAATGTGTCAATTTAAAAGAGTAGGCCTATACACAAGAATCTGTAGTTCGCATTGATTAAATTTGATTGTAGACATGAAAATAGGCAAAAGTGTCACAAATACTAAAACTATATTACAGACATATTTAGAAAATGTGATTGTTCTTGTTTTCAGATTCACATTATTATATGGTATGTTACATACAGTATATGCTAAACTTTCAGTTATTAAATTATTGTCACGAACTAAAAATATGGATGTTGCCTTTCAATGAAGTTGTAGAGCATTTGAGCGATAGACAATGTAAAATTAATTTCCTTTTTAACATGAATTAATTGTATGAGAGCTCTATCAATTCTACAACTGGAGTATTTAAGTTTGGAGGTTTATGCTCGAGCCCAACAGCAGGAAAACTTTTGTTTTAACTTCAACAAACACCTACATGTACAGGAAACTACCTACAATATCATATATAGTTGCTTGAATAACGTTTAAAAGTGAAAAATTGTATATTTGTTCAACCTGTGCTTGGATTTGGAATGAAATTATTTTAACGCCATTCATCAAACATGAATACGCCAATAACTTTGATCAATTTATCTTTCAAGTTTTTTGCCTCTTACCAACTTATTTTACACTAGCCTAATATATTGATAGGGCTTAAAAGTTTATGTAAAACACATAGATCAGAAGAGTCTATTCTAAATATACACTTAATGTTAAAATGAGAATTACCAATAAGACAGCTATCATTACACAACATTTAACAGTCAAAAAATAAAATATATACTTTAGGGCCAGTCTAGTATAATATAATAAGGGCCCTCGAAGCATCAAACATTATCCAACACACCAAACGTAAAATTAAATACTATCATAATAAATGTATGTTTTTGTGGAGTATTAAACTGTAGTTTTATCTAAGTTGGGGACACGAGAAAAGGCCAATATTTTTGCAGTTTTAAAGACAAAGCTTTTTTTTTTTGCCAAAATACATCAAATATTGCTCCAGCAGAAACCCAAGAGATTAATTTTCTTCATGTGGTGATATCAACAGTTGTTGAATATCTATCATGAGTGTAGCGGAATTAAATGAGAAACTTTTTAAATGAAGAGAAAAAGATATCATTAAATTATTCCAGGACACCTTTTACAGATAATCAACAATAATGTTGATATCAACATGCGAAGAAAATTAAACTGTCTCTACTGGAGAAATATTTGATTTATTTTGACCAAAAAAAAGTTTTGCTTTAAGAACTGCAAAAAATACCTTTTCTCGCGCCCTTCACTCCCGCCTTAAAGGGAGAGATCGCACCTAGCAATTTCTAGATTATTCATAAACTTTTAAGTCCTAACTTATGGTTAAGGCATCAAGCTCACATACAGACAGAAATGAGCAATCCACACTACATGCTTATTTAACCACACTACAGATAAATCGAAGCTCAAAACACTCCAAAAGTTTAAAAGGACTACAATTTCTCATTCAATTAGCACAGAAACTGAAAGAACTACAGTTTATACTTCACAAAACAACTGTTCACAAGGCTCCACACACAGAGAAAAAAGAAAGATATCCAATTCCTTTTCATGGAAAGAGGGGAAAGCAATGTAAATAGACCACTCCGACTGCTTCTCCAATCATACCACACTTTCAGAAATACAAACTGTGCAATTCACACCTTCAACCTGAACACTCGTCTTGGTACGATACTTTCCCACTTTCTTAAACCACTCATATCGTGATCCATTCATAAAAAAAACTCAAAGTTAATTTGTTTTAAATAAAGTAATAAAAAATAAATAACTAACCAATGTTTGCAATCCACTTTTCTGAAGGATAGAAATATCTTCTGAATAGTTTTATTCATACTTTAAAAAATTGTCAGGTTGTTTGTTGCCTCTTTGACTCCATGTTCCGGGTGGTTGGGGATTATTAGATCCGGGAGTGCCACCCCCTTGTCCTTCATCACCTCCTCCACCGCCACCCCCACCTTGGTTCATCCAACTAAGGAACCCACCCCCCTGGCCCTGACCCCCTCCTTGCTGTGGACCTCCCGGAGCCCCTCCAAACCCCGCATTGCCAGGATTTCCAAAACCTTGTGGTCCACCATCGCCCCCCCCTCCAGGACCTTGGTTACCTTGAAAGTTTCCTATGAGACCCCATCCTGCCTGGTTTAAGGCTGCGGCAACTAAGACCGGGTTCATGGGTAGAGCCCCCAGGTTGAGCGCTCCGACTCCAAGAGGGTTGTTCACCCCCTGGCCGCCACCACCGCCCCCGCCTCCACCACCCTGACTGGTTATTCCAATCGCCTGAAGAT
>CABFVX010004627.1:18268-47845 GCA_902151425.1 Timema shepardi | reverse complement strand
CCTCCTCCCTGTCCCCCTCCATAATACGAGCGACCATTAGGATCTGTCTTGGGAGCCGCGTTACTCACGTGGACAGAAATACCCTTGATGATGTGATCTTCTCCGCATAGACCCTGCGCTACCTCCGGGTCCAAGAACGTCACAAAGGCAAACGCTCGAAATGGTTTCGGAATGAACACATCGGTCACCTCACCGTACTTGGCAAAATACTCACGCAGGTCATCAGGTTGCATGTCTTCTGTGCAGCGACCCACAAACACTTTGCACGGCACTTGCTGGACATGACCTTCCTTCGAGTTTGGTATCTTAACATCACACCATCGCCCATCGATCATGTGTCTTTGAGCTAGAACTCTCATCTGGGATTCGTAGCTGCCAAAACGAATGAAACCAAATCCTTTGGATTGACCAGTTTTTGGGTCCTTTTTAACTTGTACCATGATAACTTCTCCAAACGACTCGAAATATTCGCGTAATTGTTGCTCTGTTGTCTTCCATGGCAAACCAAGTACTATTAAATCTGAGCACTTTAGCTTAGTCTCCATTCGTTTTGTTTTGGCTGTTGAGTTTTCCAAGTGATCATCGGACTTACGTTTGTTTTCCTTAGGAAAAACACAATAATAGACGCAGTTTCCCCAACCATTTTCTGGAGGATGCAACCTTCCTTCGACCAAACGGACACCTCTCATGGTTCTAGACTCTGGATTGCGATATTTCAACCCACAAGTTCCAGGGAACTGGGCGGATAACGTTGATAGTAGCAGCGTACTATCATCTTCTGTCGGAAGCTCTATAGGTTCTTCACCTTCATCTTCAGCTACCTGAAGATATGAACTCATTTTCGTATTTAGTTCAGAAACTTGAATTCGATCGAATAATCACTCAATGAAGTATATCATTCACACAAATTAGTTAAAAATTTTATGCGTTCTATATGACGCCGCCGGAAATGATTCGCAAAATGCAGCATCCGCTGTTCAATGTTGCCAAAATAAAAAAACAATTTATCATCTGAATTGGTATCCACTAAAATATAATTATTTAAAAGAAATAAAGAAGAATAGTGATTAATAAGTTAAAAGTTTTTTTTAAGAAATCAAAATGTCGGCAAAAATCACTCTTAAAAAAAATATATATATATATATATATAAAATGTACAGAGCTTTGCACGGTCATTGTTAGAATATTGAACTGAGATGTATCTAGTCGTAATGCAATAATCGCGGAAGAGAGGATATCCATAGCATAAGAAGATAGTAAAGTTGGTGTGTATCGGAATTACTCGTATTATTATGCCATAATCGGAATAGAAACGACGTTCTAACTGTTTTCACGGCTGTTATTTGAATTAAACTACTATTTTTAGGTTCGAACCTACAGCAGAAACTAATATTTTAATCTGTTTTGTGATTTCTCAAAGTGAATAGATTGTGTATTCTATATTTCTTGTTGCAATTAATTAAATCCTAAAATGTATTAGCATTCATGTATGCTTGCTAGTTGAGTGCGAATTTCAGTCTGCCTCGTGTATTGGTTTGGTTTTAGAATTAATATCTTAAAATAAATTTAAAATAAATATATTAATATGCTTACTTAATATTACTTTTAATTGTTAAGTTATTAATGGACTGAAATATTTATAGACTAGGCAGAGGTAAATTCCTTTGAGTGGCAAAAGCGTGACGCTCGATATTGTCATCTGCTGAGAGTCTGAGGGGGCAAACTCTGAATTTGGTTTCGTTCCTATGACGTCAACATCTCAATAAGTGTTTTTGTTAAAAAATAATAAAATATTGCATAGAAGTTTGCTGTGAAAATATTTAAACGCAAGTAAACTTAATTCAGTCTCACAGGTAATTGCCATGTAAAGATGAATCTTTCCTTAATATTAAGAATAGTTATGAAGCATATCAACTATGTTTACCTATTTCTGAGCCCAGAACATATTTAAAAGCGATTGCCAGAGCTTATTTATTCAAATTTCCGTTAACTTTACAGACATACATATTAAACCTTGTATTAAAATGTTGATTATAATAAAATAAGAAAAATATGGTAGATAGTATGACTAACTTAGTTTATACGACTATACCAAGTCAGTTATCCATAATTAAGGGTAGATAATCATCGAGCTTATCTACTAATCCTGTCTTTGTTTTGAAATAAATTGTGTATAAAATTATGAAAAGATCTCCAATCCATTTAGATAGGTTTCTTTACTCACTGAGAAATATCTTATAACCGTGGATCCAAGCTATACGAAAAGAGAATTGGAAGTATAAAACACACGTCATTTGTAACGAACATTTTACTGATGATAAGATAATAGCTAGATACCCGCCTCGGTGGCGTAGTTGGCTAACGCGCTGCTCGTGTTGAGCCCGACTGCTGAGGACGGGGAGATCGAGGTTCGAATCTCGGTCGGGTGAACTGGAGGTGGTTTTCCCTAAATGGTTTTACACTCTCCCTCCACGCAAATGCGGGTTCACTTCCTCTAATTCAACCTTCCCAATTCCTAATCCATTAGAGTAATTAGTACTTAAAGTGTATAACCCGAACGGGTAGTAAGACGCGGTGCTAAATATTATTATTATTAATGGCTAAGTATCTAGTGGAAGCCAAATTGAAGATAAAGTTCCTTCTTGAGCACCTTCATGTACTGTTGGAAAAGATTGTTTATATAATTATAGCTATTTGATAAATATAATTCAAATTTGGAAGTAAACCCACATAAAGGTAGAGAGTGATTAAGAAAATAATTCAAAGTACATTTCGTTTGGGACATTTACTCTGGACTATTCTCTTTCCAAACTGACTTTTAATATAAGCACACGAATTACAAACTACCATTTCTAGAACACAATAACTTAATTCAAGGGAATTCAACCTGAAACTCATAAATTGATTGGAATCACGCTATCGGCTGAGAGTATATATAAAACGATATCCTTTTGTCAAAATACAATATTTTTTCTATCACATAAAAAGAACAGGGTATTATTATTCAGACCTTTAAGAAACACATTTATTAAATAAACAGTAAAGTGTCAAAATATTCCATCGATTTGCATGTGTACAAGAGAAAAAGAGATATACCCGAAAGTACCTTTGTCTCTCACGCATTAGTGTGCAGGCGACAGCTATAAAATGTTGGCAAAAGATATTTATCCAATTTACACTGATATGATGTCACTAAATATCATATAATAGTAATATCAGCCACTCCTATAATATTAATAACATGCAAACGTGTGAAGAGCTAATGGTTTTGTTCGTGTCGACTTTTGAGAACCATTATAAATTTGTGACTAGTAGTTTGACGTTAAAAGCAGATGGAACCGGCTGTTATCTCTGAGGCAACGCGAACAGCTTTTTAAACCTTTCAGTTCTCCTTTTGAAGATGGCGGAAGATATATTTTCATAAGGTCACCGGTAATTCAGTCAAACACGAGAGTTTGGTCATGTAACCACCGCCTACATTAAAACTTGATTATTTTTACTATTATTAAACTGAATTGAAGTCTACAATTTGTGTTAGGTCCTCTAAATATATTGTCTGCAAAAAAAAGTTATGTTGAAAACAGACGTTAAAAAATAATTGTGATAAAGGTTTATAGCAAAGTAGCTCAAAATCTCTAATTATATTTATTTTATGGAATTTTATATTCTAGTTCCCGTAGGCAACTCAAAATTAGTCAATTTTGTTAGATCAATTCAAAAATGGATCACTTTTTTATTATTTTGTTCCAAACCTACCACATTCACTCCCACATGAGATATAGAACAGAAAAGGCAGTAATTTTCTAGCACGGGTAAAACTGTGACAGCGACGCGAACAGAACTGCTGTGTTAATATTTAACACCGCGTTGTGTGTGACAAATTACCACAAAATTCATATCTAACAAACGTAAAATGTTATTTATTTACATTTAGTATATATTTTACACTTAAAAAACTTGATTATATGAAACTAATTATGTAGATTACTTGTCTTGTCACTAATTTAAGTTTAAAAACTTTATTAAAATAAAGGCAAATAATATTAGTCCGTTTGTCCCATGCAAATTTTTGTTTGATTTTATTTGTCAGTGATGAGGTTAGAATTCAAATTTTGGCCAGCTGTACTGGTATGATATTTCCTAAATGGTTTCCCTCTTTACCACCAGGCAAACGAGGATATATTTCCTCTATATTATACCTACCACATTAGTGTAGTTAAAATTTGGTTAGCCCCTCAGATAGGCAGTAAGATGAACAGTGAAAAAATTATTTACAAACTAAGATTTTAACGCTTTTGAATCAAAAGGTCTCAATGGTCTAAAAATACCAAAATTGCAAAAGATTATAAACCAGAAAAAAAATTATTGTTAATGGGAATAACCATTATTTTTTTATGCAATTTACAAATTTCTGGTAATTGTTAACACAAAGGTGTAAATTAATTATGTAAACTATTCACAATAAGCACTGTGGTGAAATAAAATTAGATTTATTGTACTAAACAGCTAGAATTTAAAAAATGTATAAAATTATGTTAAAAAATTATAAATAAAAAGTACTTTTAATGAATATATGAGTCATTATAGTTATAAAACCCTCTAAACTAATTTAGATCTAATTATAAACTGCTGATCAAGGTCCTTGAATCCACGTCTTGACACTTTTAACTATAATGTGCTCATTTGATGTGACCGGGTCACTGCGCTATTGTCCGTCTCTCTCCGTTTAACGTAAGCATTGTACTAACGCTCCCTCCACTTTTGTCAGCAAAAAATAAGCAAAGATCGCAACCCCATACTCCACTAAGGTGCTTGAACGCGCCGCACCCCTTGGGGCATGGTATCTTCAAATCGGTCAGAATATATCACCCCTTAAGATCATTAGGGAAACGATGCAATTTAGCATTTAATCAAATTATTAGGCCGGTGTTTTATACAACAATGAACACTTCTATCCAAATGTACCATATTTCTTCAATTCTAAGAAACACTTTTTTCCCCCATCTAAACGTCTCTAAAAGGAGTTATGGCCTAGAATCAGTTTTTTTTTACCAACACTTTTGACAGCTCAGAAAAATCAGATTGATATGGATTCAAAAGGAAGAGATAAATAAGCGCACAACCCAAACATGTAGTAAGACACGGTAATAATAATAATAAGATACTAGTGTTAATAAATTGAATTCTGTAGTAAAAATATTTCTTAGATATGGGGTATTTTAGTGTTTTAATTTTATTTATTTTCTTAGAATAAAAGTTTTTTTTCTGTTGGTGGTACTGAAAAATTAAGGCACTTCTTACAATAGATGACGTCTTAGAATCAAAGAAATACTGTAGATGGTCTCTAATCAATATTTTTACATATTAAAATATATATTTTGTATCATTCAGATGTGTTTAGGTGAGAGAAAGGGAGTTAAAACATAACGATAGGACCAATCAGAATCTGTAATGTATCTAGTCAAATGATTTGATCAAACATTGTTATCTCAGTGTAGTAGTCAGAGACATAGAAAGATATTTTTTCCAGAAAGAGGAAAGGTGGGCAGGGGTCCCACCAGAAAGTTGCCGTACAATGTTGATGTATTATTATTATTAACACCACGTCCTACTACCCGTTCGGGTTATACGCACTTACGCTAATGTGTAATGGTAGGGTGATTGTGAGATGAAATGGAGGACCTACAGCTTAACGTGGAATCCGAACCACGGTGGAGGCCTGGCATTCCCCACATTCACAAGATGTCTTGTCAGAGGTGAAGGAAGGGTTTGGTAATCAGATAAATCTGTGCCGGGACCGAGGATTGAACCCCGGACGCCAGCATAGAAGTCTGACACCTTACCCCTAGACCGCCAGGTCACCAATGTTGATGTAGTTTTGCTGTGGGGTAAGGGGGAGGTTGTGTGTGTGTGTGTTAGTAATACTGAAATATTAAATGTGACCTTTGGATATTAAAAATAATTATGTTTGATATTCTTAGAATGTTATATGTACCCTAGAATAGTTTTCAACAAGAGTTCAAAGTTTATGAATGTTATGTTTCTGAAACTTGAATAATATACTTAAAGCCTAATAGGTATGGAAAAATAATAAAATATGATGAAAAACCAACATCTACGCTACCTGATAATAAAGTACCTATTTAGCTTCCTTTGCTATAAGCTCCCGTAATGGAAGTATGGTACTAAATACTACCGATTAAATGAAATATTTTTAAGGTATTTAATGTGCACTTTCTGAACCGACTGATTATATCAACACACGAGAACATCTATGAGTGAAAGCGAAAGGGCCTACTAACTTTGCCGGGAAAGGTATTTTAACGTACCTTCCAGGGTTCTTTTACGTGAGACCGGCGGCTTTACTTCCCCTCCGAAGGAAGTTGTGCTACAGATTTTTACTGTTCAAGTAAAATTCGCCGACCCCAGCTGAGTGTGAACCCACGAACATAAATGAAAATATGTTGACACAACTAATATTTCTATAATAAGTTACGAAGAGTACATCTTTTGCAACTGAATATTGAATTAATGATTAATTAGTATTTGGTAAGCCAGGCATGTATAAATGAATAAAATACCTTATAATTAGGTTTTTAAAAGACACATATAAGTGGACCCACCCCTATGAGGGGTGCAGACCCCCTCGACCTATGCATTTTCATGCCTATGGGAGAAGCCAAGGGCACACCTCGTTTCATTTGTGATGTCTCCTTGTCTAATTTAAAAACTACGTTAGATGCAAAGTTTAGTATAATTATATTTAAAGAGTGGAGAAAAAGATTCACGTTTAAAAACCAAGTGTGCAGTTGCCGATAAAATAGTCATTTAGTTCCAGATGCATTTCTTGGGTCAACCTGGGATGTTTTGTATTCAACTGTTTTATTGGCTTCCTTCTGTGTTGAGATATTGGTTTGGACTGGACTTTATATTTTTCTTCTACCATTATATTTCAAAAAGAGCCAACAATTAACGAATGACAGTCTATTCATTTGTTAATAGTTGATACCAAAATACATATCTTGTTTTCTTTTCTTTAGCTAAGTGTAGTTTTAATTTATCAGAGCTTGAACTCTTTATTTCACTTACTTAGCGTATTCTAAGGCATTAGGAGCTCGAAAGTTCATTACCACACTCACAAAAGCACGCCACCTATCCCTAACTTTGGCTAGTTCTATCCAGTTCACCTCATTACACCTTATCTTGAGCTAGTTCTATCCAGTCCCCCTCATTACACCCTATCCCTATCTTGAGCTAGTTCTATCGAGTCCCCCTCATTACACCCTATCTTTATCTTGAGCTAGTTCTATCCAGTCCCCCTTCATTACACCCTATCTTTATCTTGAGCTAGTTCTATCCAGTCCCCCTCATTACACCCTATCCCTAACTTGGGCTAGTTCTATCCAGTTCACCTCATTACACCCTATCCCTAACTTGGGCTAGTTCTATCCAGTCCACCTCATTACACCCTATCTTTATCTTGAGCTAGTTCTATCCAGTCCCCCTCATTACACCCTATCCCTAACTTGGGCTAGTTCTATCCAGTCCACCTCATTACACCCTATCCCTAACTTGGGCTAGTTCTATCCAGTCCACCTCATTACACCGTATAACTTTCAGGTCCATTATAATGTTATCCTCCCATATGTGTCCAGGTCTTCCCAGTGGTCTCTTCCCATTGGATTTGCCCGTCAGTACCATGAACCTGTTTCTAAAATCTCGCTTTCACACTGTATGTCCTGCCAACCGCAATCGACAAGACTTGGTTATCCTAAAAATATCTTGTGATGAGTACAGGGTATGTAACTAAGTAGCATAAACAAACCTCAAAACAAATTGCACCATAAATAAAAGGAGTAAAACCTTAGTTTTCGCGAAAGAAGAAAGTGCTTAAAGACTTGATATGTAGTTTCCATTTTTAAAGAGAAGAAGAAGGGAACAGCTCATCGAGCAAATACAAAAACTTTATTCTATACATTAAGCACGTAAAACTTGTTTGATCATTGAAAATTAAATATAGTGAGGGGAACTTCATTTAAAAAAGAAAATAAATTGTGTCACCATCTTAGGTAAAAAGAATTACAACTTAGTACCAACCTTTGCAATATAAGAAAATAATAATTTAAGAACAGTAAAACTAAACTGTTATTTTTATGCAGATCTGATTGCAGTTTTGGTCAAATTTCACATCTATTAGAGGTTATGAATTGATTCAAATCAAAGTTGACAAGAAATAGCATTCCCAAATGGTGTATTATTATTACAATATTTATAAAAAGTAAAATCAGACCACATACTAATTTGGTTCGTCAAAAAGGTCTGTGAGCCGCACAGAATCATGTGGCCTGCAAGTTTAGTATATACATAGAACTCAAATATGGAGTCCAAGTCTCAAAATTATCTTGTCATAAAACTTTGTTTTGTGATATATATATATATATATATATAACACACACAAGTCATATAGGAGCCAAATATTTCCGATGAAAACATACAATTACCTACGGTAGGTTTTTGTGGCAAGCGTGTTTATTACAAATTAAAGGTGGACCAGTATAACAAAAGCACCTACCATATAATATCTCAACATTATTAAAGACTATGAAATATAGATATTAGCACTGTCCAACACCTACTTTGATTAAAAGAGACCCGCTTCGGTGTTCGCATAGTCTAACGTAATACTCTCGCAATAGACTGGAGTTCCGATGACAGGGCTGTCGTGGTTTCATCCCAGTCAGGGTGATTTTCCCTAAATGGTTTCCCACTCCATCCAAGTGTATAGCCCGAACGGGTAGTAAGACACGGCGCTAAATATAGTCACTCTATCCTACTTCTTAGCTCAGTCGGTAGTATGTCTGTCTACCGAGCTAAATGGTCCCGGGTTTGATTCCCGGCATGGCAAAAAAAATTCTCATTGGTGAAATGTGAGTTTACTCTTTCACAGTGATGAATTAATGGCTGGGGACTGGATGTTGTGCCTGTCCTAGTCGTAGGTTATATTATAAGGTATATGAAGCTACGACAGGCCTAGCCAGCTAGTAGTGGAAAATATATGGCTTGAATAAGAAACTGACCTCTGGCTGGAAACAGTCACGCTCACTCCGTGCAAATGCAGGTACATTTCCTCGGAATTCAATCTTACTCATCCCTAGCTCATTAGTGTAATGAATACATGAGAGTATACTCTGAATTGGTAATAATAGACGATGGCCATATATATATATAAATAAAAAAAAGAGGTTTATTAAAATGGTGACATACCTGTCTTGTGTCTGCATTGAATGCATGGTTGATGTGGATGGAAGATCTGCGCCCACGGGTACCCTGGTTCTTCCAAGATTGTAGCATGAACTACGTGAGGGAGGGGGTTTGTTTCGGCCACATGTCACGTTTTGTTTCATGTTAGCCATTGCTTTAAAATATTAAATGTGATGAATAACTTGGAAATCATTTTTTGGAACCTAAAAGAAAAAAAAAAGAATCCTGTTTTCAATTTGAACAAAATTTCATACTCAACTTATCTTTCACATCTAGAAAAGTTAATCGATCAACTTTCACACATTCAATTGTTAAGTTTACCAAACCCTTCCTTCACTTCTGACAAGACATCTTGTGAATGTGAGGAATGCCAGGCCTCCACCGTGGTTCGGATTCCACGTTAAACTGTAGGTCCTCCATTTCATCTCACAATCACCCTACCATTACACATTAGCGTAAGTGCGTATAACCCGAACGGGTAGTAAGACCCGGTGCTAATAATAATAATAATAATAATAATAATAATAATACTACTACTACTACTACTACTAATAATAATAATAATTGTTAAGTCATGTGATCTGCAGCAGTCAATGGTATTGTCAACACTAATAAAATATTATTATTATTAGCCCCCGTCTTACTACCCGTTCGGGTTATACGCAACCAATAAAATAACACTATTATTATGGTAAAATGTTATAAATGTTGACCAACAAAAAAAAAGGTTTTTAAAAGTAGTACTTTAACAACACTGCCATGAGAATGAAGTTTGTGAGGAGAATGTTAGCTGTCACGAGGATAATGAGATACAGGGTGTACATGAGATAGTAGAGAGATGGGAGCAGCAGATAACAGTATGCTTAAGTGTGCAAGTGAGAGTAGAAGAATGGAAGTGATTAAAGGAGGAAGGATTGTGGAAGGATAGAGGAGGCATTTGACTAGACTTAAATCATCAAACAATTGCTGGAAGCAGATGATGATGATAAGATGTTGAAATAAGAGTTTGACTAACATTAAATGTTTTAATAAATTTCAAGAAACAACTTATAAATCAAAGTGTACTTACCACAGAGAAAATAGCATTAATAATGCTATACTGTGGACTGAGCTTAACTCAAGTTAGGCATTTTGCCATGCACTGAAGACTTAGGCCCACGTGTTAATTTCAGGCTCACAGTAAACCATTTTAAGCCAGATGACTGGCTAGACCTCCTGGAGGTCTTTAACAGCTATCGTCTCTATTGTTGCGACACCATGTGATCTAAAACATAATAATTTAATGTCAACTTTGAAAATTGTTCACAATTGTTTGGTGATAAAGAAAATGTCTAGAATAGTTTGTCTGGGTCTATTTAATTATTATGTTAACCGCATCAGTGGCAGAATGGTCTAAATCAGCACTCTTGTATTGACGGGACTGTTAATGACAGGGCGATCAGTATTTGAGTCCCATCCTGACCAGTTGTCCTTAGGTTTTACTTTACATCCATGATTGTTTCCAGCCTGTGGTCAGTTTTTATTCAAGACATATATTTCCCACTACTGGCTGGCCAGGCTTGTCGTAGCTTCATATGTCGTATAATCTATGTTAAGACTAGGACAGACACAACGTCCAGTCCCTCCGTTAATTCATCACTGTGAAAGGGTAAACCCATATTTAACCAATCATTTTTGTAATTTTTAAATGTTTAGTAGGATCTTGTTTATTTAGGTAAATAAAATGTAAGTAAGGAGTTTTACGAATTTTCATTAAAGGTAGTAGGTAGCGTCAATTCGCTATAGGAATGGTGGTTATAACTGAAAGTTGGCAGAAGATATAAATCGGTTAGCATAAAAAAAAAAATAATAACTGTTTGTTGTGCAAGTTTTGACTTTCAAAAGTGATGGCGGTTCAACATATCATGGTCTTGCAAATCATGTTTTTGGTGAATTATTAGAGTATATCTGGTAACTTTAGCCAACTTTCAGTTACAACCACTTCTATGGAGGATGGACTATAGGCCTACCCATATTGTATAGTGAAAATCTATTAGGGACCTAAAGATTTGATAAATGAAGACAAATTTGTTTATTAGCAATGATGTTTTTATTTTATTACAAATCTAAATATTCATGTGTTTGTAAGTGATTGGAGTAATCTTTAGGCAGATAACGCTATCAACCAACTTTAACAGACACCTGTAAAAGTCAGACTTGTGAATCAGAATTATATGCACATCTGCTGCGTAGTTAAGCTCTTTAAACTACAAATCAAGCGCCTTGTGGGCAGATCAATGGAATATGTTAAATATATTTGTGTTGAAATACTCAAAAGAAAAATTCTTCCATTTCCTAAATGGATGAATCACAATAAACATGGATTAGTTATTATTATTAGCACCACGTCTTACTACCCATTCGGGCTATACGCACTTACACTAATGTGTAATGATAGGGTGATTGTGAGGTGAAATGGAGGACCTACAGTTTAACGTGGGATCCGAACCACGGTGGAGTGCCTGGCATTCCCCACATTCACAAGATGTCTTGTCAGAGGTGGAGGAAGGGTTTGGTAATCAGATAAATATATGCCGGGACCGAGGATTGAACCCCGGCCGCCAGCACAAAAGTCTGACACCTTACCCCTAGACCGCCAGGTCACCTTACATGGATTAGTGTTGAATTATAATAAAGGATAGACAGGTTTTTACATCCTTGTGTGAAATTAGTGCAGTGTTGGACCTCCAACTGATGAGATTTTAATAAAATGTATTTAACAAGGTGCTGGTTTTATTTGTTATAAGTCTGTGTATAAGAGTGGGTGACTTTATGAGCATGTCCTTAAACTTACAAAAATAAATGACCAAACTAATAGGTTATAATTGATTGTTTTTAATATCTGAACTTATTCCCTTCAACAAAATATGGATTTCAAAAAGTGCACCGAGTAGTGAATGGATATTGAGTGTGAATAATCAAATGCAGTCTTCACTAAGGGTGTGACCATCTTGTCCTTGGTGAGGGAATGAAATCAGAATCAAAAAATCTTTTCAAAAATTATTCAAACACAGTCTGGGCTAAGGAAGGTCTGGCTACAAGTTGTGCGTAAAGTTCTGTTTGAAGAATCAAGTGAAAAACAAAATCCATTAAGCTACTAGTTCGGAAATACTTATTTATAGAAGAATAAGTGGAGGTCAAAGTCTTACATTTATAAGTGTGAAACTACTATTCAGAAAAATTGCAAGAAGCATTGTAGTCAAAGAACCATTTAGAATTATTTCAAAATGTTACAAATCTTAAATATGAATGATTTAGTCCAAATAATAGTCAGATTTCATAGTTCTACTGTCAAATCAAAACTGTTGCCAACTACCAACCTACTGTATTTTAGTTATGTTGCCAGCTACCAGCCAGAGCTGCCAGCTCTCTAGTCTCTAGCGATAGTAAACGGTTCTGAAATAGATTGTATTTTATCCAGTAGAAACCTAATTTCTAGACTTAAATACATAAAAAAAAAGGCGCCTTAAACCAGTAGGGATGCAAGCTTTTGGGTTTGCAATATTGGTCAATAGGTCGTTACGGCCTTTGTGGCGTGCCAGTAGTGTTATTTATTTATGAATCCGGGGTAAAAAGAGAACCACAAACTAAACTTTTAAGATCGGCCATAATTATTCCCAGATATGTGAAAACTTGATTTTCAGCAAGGGTGTGGATGTTGATATTTAAATCGTATGTTTAAGCCACTTTAATTGCTATTGATAACAAACGCATGTCTGTAAGCTGTGATCTCTAGGGGTTTCATCCTTTTCACTAGAGAAAACAACTGGTCACACACACTCATATGCTACCAAACGTTGCACTTATTTGATGCACAAATTTAACTATTTTCATGATTCAATTTCTGTTGAGTAAAGTGTACAAATTTGATGCACCAACCTCACATCCTAGAAATCCCCAAACATTGATAAAATTTCAATTAGAATTTATTTTAATTATTAATATAAAAATTGTTGATAATGTCATAGAGGCAATGAAAGTTGAAATTGAGAATATTTCATTTGATGCAATTCTTCTTACATAAATAAATAATACCAATATTCCCCCCAATAATACTAGAAATAGTAGGTAAGATAATCAGAATGTTAAAGTGACTGAACCTATTATTAATGAAATTAAAGTGGTTTGTAAAATGATTACCGTATTAATCCAATTGCTAAGGGGTGTCTTATGAATACTATAAAAGTGATTGTTGTACTAGTTAATATAATAATACTGAAGATGATTCAGATAATAGTTTAATTAATATTTTAATTTTGAGAATTAAAAATAAAGTTTATTTATTCATTTTATCTGAGTTTTAAAGGTTTAATCCTATTTCTTACTTTCAAGACCAGTATTTTTTATTATTATTAATATTAATAATAATAAATTTGTAATTAATTCATTCTCTATATATAATTGTTTGTGGGATTTGTTATAATCTTAAATGGTATATTTCATAAATGTGTATAGTACAATGAATCGGGCCGCATTTTAAGTTGTTTCATCAAAAGGTCCACATGCAGCCCGCTGACCAAAAGTTTGTCATGCCTGTTAGACATTATTGGTCTATAATAAACAAGTTAAAATGCATTAAATAACTACTACATGATATTTTTCTTCCAAACCTTGCACTGTTATAATCAAGGCCGTAGCCAGCCAATAATTTCAGGGGGGGAGGGGGGGGGGTTTGGTGGGCAAATCCCCCAATTGCCGGAAGCTATAATTTTTTTTATAAATGATCGAGTTCTATAAGCTATCTGAAGTGTTTTTTTTATGGCAACATAACCCCCTAGTTGCCGAAGGCGAGGAAAATTTCCAAATATTAAATACCTCTAAAAGCTCTCTTTTATGCTAACAAAGTGGCTTAAATTGTACTTATATCTTAATTTTATATTGTTTGAGCCATCAATAAAACTATATACATTTTGTTACTACTACTGACTACAGCCTTGGTTATAATCATTATTAAAAGTAAAGACATAAGAAAGTAATAGTGACTCTAATGGAACAACAGATCAAGCAAAATTAATTTCGTGTGATACAGCATTTGAGAGGTGAAAGAGAGGCAAAGATAAAGAGTGAGAGCATAGCGTGGAAAAATGGATAAAATTATATCGTTGAAAATGTGACCAGCTCTGTGCCATAGTCAACAACACAAACTGTTTTTAGCCTATGGACAGGTCAGTAAAATGCCTCCGTCTCCCTCTCTCCTTACACCATTCTTCCTCCTGTACGCTCTTCCACTCTCCAAATATCATTTGCATACTTGCTGCTATCTGTTCTTCCCTTCTCTTCTTTGGTTTTCCTTGTGGTCTCTTCCCTACATACTTAATATCCACGAATCTTCTTGGAATCCTCTCCCCTTCCATCCTCATCACGTGTACCTACTATCTCATTCTTGCATGCTCAACTATCTCATGTACCCCTGTCTGTAGCCATACTAGGAAATGCAATACGCACCCGGTGTCAGCATACTCAGCTCTACCTACCTAAGAGTCTTGATGAGAGGAGATAGTCGCACCACAAGTGAAGCTAGCTGAGGACAAACTGTAGGTAATTGAAAACACGCCAGGGAAGTTATATTTTATACGCCAACAATCAAAGTTATTTGGATGAATGAAAATTCGTAAGAGGTACATAGGTACACATTAAATTTTAATAAGTCCCTTTCTTTTTTCTCAGCTTAATTAAATTCAAAATTAGTATTTTAAATTCAAGCCTATCAATACTTCTAAATACGACGTTCTTAATCAATTTTATTTACGAAAAAAATATACGAATCAATGAATTTATTTAAATTTTGATAAAAAAACAAACTATAATCACCATGTGATTTTTAATGTAGATATTAACCACATCTATAGGCTATCAAAGCAAGAGCGAAATAGTGGGTGTATACCAAGGATATGAGGATTTACTTTTATTATATTTACGTTAATATCATAGTCACTTGATGCATTTAAATATTATTATTATTATTATTTGAATGCAGCGTTGCGGTAGCCGAAACACCTGGGCGATTATTGAATTGTTCTCAACTCTTCAAGAGTTGTCGAATTAGGTACTTACAAACAAATTATTTTAAAATTAGTACGAGATTGATTTAAAATCGATTTTATGAATAGCTAATAATTGAAATAAAATAATAGATTCATACAATTTATTGCAGTCCTCTAAAGTGATTAGTCTTGACAAAATAATAAATAGATTATAAACGGTCATTCAAAAGCTTACTGAGCTATACAAATAATTAATATCAACAGTTTGGGAAATAAAGATGGCGGCGTAGACGCGAAAAACACCCTACCACTATTAGTGTCAAGAGTAAAGTCTAGAATCGTCTTTGCCCAGATAGATCTTTGTTTATATGGAAGAATACAAGAATGTTATTTACAATTTAACAACACTCGTGACAGATAACAAGCTTATTTAAAATGCATAGAGCTATAAATGTTGGTAAATGAATTGCTGATGCTGTAATCATTTTAACGTTAAACTTTAATCCGTCTCAATGATTGGGTGTTATGTACCTCACTGTACAACGGAGTATCCCTCCCATGCAAAGCAGTACTCAGATGAAAATAATATAAAACCATCATTGTTTAAGGCTCCAAAGGTAAGTTGAGTTGGTACAAATGAATAAATTAACTGCACATATATACATGTTTAATCTAGTTTTGGTTCGTCAAAAGTAAAAATTATCAAAAGATTGGTCTAGACAAACGTAGCCGCTTACACTCAGTTTTGATACAAAGAGGGGATGATACGCTTTATCCGTCCCATTGTAGACTATATTTCTCATTTATGGTACAATATTTTAATATTTTATTCACTTTATTACACAAACAATGAAACGTAGAATTGAATGAAACAAATAGCTGTAACTATTGTTAATGCATTTTAGTGGGAATTGTCCCTCTTAGATATCATATTCTGAAAATTGAAAAATTTCACCTCAACAAGGGAATCGAACCCGGGCAAGGATTCGTCCCGTGCCCATGGTCATTCTTCACTCATAGTTTAAGGCAGAGTCTAAGATGGACGTGCGGAAGTCATCAGCTTATAATCATTGGCGTACTAAGCCGAAGGTCCCGGGTTCGATTCCTGTGTCCAGGTGTCATTTTTCAATTTTCAGAATATGATATCTAAGAGGGACTATCCCCACTAAAATGCATTAACAATAGTTTAGGCTATTTGTTTCATTAATATATGCAATCCTGTACAATTATATATAATTGTCGAATGGCTGCAAAAATCCCAACTACAGAGTCGCTAATGGCTGTGATCTTATATAATCACATGTTTATAAGCTGACGACTTCCGCACGTCCATCTTAGACTCTGCCTTAAACTTATAGCTCAGTGGTAAGAGCATTGGCGTACTAAGCCGAAGGTCCCGGGTTTGATTCCCGTGTCCAGGTGTCATTTTTCAATTTTCAGCATATGATATCTAAAAATTTATAAGTTTTGAAAACTTTTAATAGATACTACATCCAAACAAATCACTCGAATCATGTTTGGAATATAAAGATTCAGGATGACTTTTAACTCTTCCGTTATACTGCGTGCTAAAACAGCTATGATATCAAATGATTTGTACCATTTACATTTAATTATTTAGATACAAAGTTTATTTTATCTATAACTTGTAGTTAAATTAAATTTATTAATCTGGGTTAAGAAAATATAATAAATATATAATTTATGTTTACTTGTTCAAGTTTTCAAGCAAGGCTGTAGAGTCGAAGTCGTAAGCAATTTTAGATGATTAGAAAATGTAAAAATGTGCCAACTCAAACTCCAAAATAAAAACTTACAATTTTATAACAATATGTAATACTTTTCTTATTATTTTGGACTGAAATTTGTAATTTAGATTAACATATGTATTTAAATATAAATTCACAATGCCAAAGAAGCTTCCCATGAAGCATCTTACTATGGTTACTTTGTTATTATTAATTAATGTACATTAGCTATTTATGGAGTCCATATCAAACAGTAAAAAAATATTGAAGTCAGAGTCGAAGGCTTGAAGTCACTTAAATGGGTGAATCATTTTATTTAATTATAAAGCTTTTTTTTATTCAACTTCAATATTCTGTTAGATAAAAAAACAACTTAAATGGGACTGATGATGGGTACCATCCTCAATTAAAAATATTTTAGTGTTTTTTATATTTATATATATATATAGAGAGAGAGCAGAAACCATTCACTTTATAGTTTGTACGGTTCATAAACTAGCTCTCGGCATATTGGATGGGATAAGTTACCCTTATAACCTTCTTTGGGAAAATGATTTTATTATGTTAAAAATAATCTTATCGTAGATATAACTCAAATCGATACTTGGCATGTAAATATTATGATAATTGGTTTAATGATCTAGACACGGATAGCTGGCTACGCTTATTACAAATATTAAACACATTGGACCAAGTAAAAAAAAAAGTAGTAAACTTTATTTCTCATATAAATAGCCTACACTTTTTCTTTGTTATTTCACAATACGGTATTTAAATATATTACATTAACATTATTATTAAAATAAAACACAAACTCTTGAATGAGAAACTTAGAAACATAAATATTGACTATCACATGCATTGACCTGTGATCCTTTGCGTTATTATAATAATATTTAGCACTGCGTCTTACTACCCATTCGGGTTATACGCTTTAAGTACTAATTATGCTAATGGATTAGGAATTGGGAAGGTTGAATTAGAGGAAGTGAACCCGCATTTGCGTGGAGAGAGAGTGGAAAACCATTTAGGAAAAACCACCCCCAGTTCACCCGACCGATATTCAAACCTCGATCTCCTCGTTCTCAGCAGTCTGGCTCAACACGACAAGCGCGTTAGCCAACTACGTCACAGAGGTGAGTCTTTGCATTATAGCTTAAGTCATCCCTTTCTATAAACATTAACTTTTTTTTAATTGGATAGAAAAAAAACCCTCACCTTTTTCTTTTGAGATGGTCTGTAGCCCATGCGCCTTTCATTCCGCAAGCACATGACACACCTCAAACTATATTTTAGAAAATATTTTTTTAAAAACCTGAAAAAATTGTCTAAAGACAAACACATTTCCCCTCTTTTTCAATATCAAACCCAACTCTTGTAAGTTAAGCACAATTGCCTCTTTGCCCGTGTTTAAAATAAATACTGAACAATGATTAGTCCACAGGCTGGAAACAGTTGATAATGATGATGCTGATGATGTGAGACTGTATCTTCATTGTTACTACTCAGCCGTTTTGTAGCTGGCTTTTTTCACATATTTTGCTTGTTTTACATGAGATGATAAGCAGCTTAAATAGTTATTGTCTTAACCTGTCATATGTTTTGTATTTAAATGTCCATTAATTACTTGTAAGCATGCTCTAATTATTACCCCCCTCTCCCTATAAACCACACATTCTGAAATAAGACCATTTTCAGGGCCAGAATACATGAATCCAAAGTTCAGGTAACTGCAGTACTTGCGATTTGTAGCAAATAACAATACGGCCGGCAGACCAAATTGCATGGAGCTCACACTTGAAACTGGTTCTTTCTCATTTTCATTTCCAATTTGATATTCCACAGTATTATTAATTTTTTGGGGGTTTTATTTTACCAAAAACTTATCCATTTTAACATTATAATATTACTAGAAATAAACACAAAATTTTAAATAAAGCGTGTATTCACTAATTTCAAAACATCCAATAAACAAGTCACAATACACACAACAAGAATGGTCATGTTATCGCGCTAACACTGCATGTCACCTCAGAGTATTGCCAACCTAAACGATCAGTGTGCCCCGAATCATGTCAAGGAGAGCCGCGAGAGAGAACCACTGATGCACAGTTTATTAAAAAGTAATTATTATGTTCTCAACCATACTGTTATGATCTTGCATGGCATGTACAGTCTGTTTAATGAGTTAATTTGTCTAAAAGGAAAATCAGGTGTACATGCAAGTATTTGTCTCCAGGACAAGACTCTCCTGCAGCTTTGGGACATCAACTGCGACCGCGCTGACCGTCGCATCACAGAGAATGATTACGTGTGTGCACTACATTTTCCACCCGAGGACATCCTCAGAGAATGGAAAAATAGGTTGCCGAGTGGCGAGGTTTGCGTGCTCGAAAAAGGTCGCACTTGTCTGCGTCCGGGCGCCGTACCTACCATTTTCACCATAATGCCGGAACATATCACCCAAAGGGGGAAAAGAGTTAAACCACATATTGTCGTCGAATATAGAAACGATGAACTGTCCGATGAGGACATGCCATCAGTGCCCCAAGTTCATTTGTGGGACCTTGAGGCCCAGGCTAAGAATTTAAAACTACCCTGTCCCGAATGGGGTGTCCACAATTTCCCCAAAGATAAACTTGTGGCATTTGTTCGCTTGGACTCAAATTGTGAGCTTAGTAAGGTGGTCAAGTTTTGTGGTAACTTTACTCCCAAAGTATTTTTTAACGGTTCCAAGGTGGAAACTATAACATCTTTGGCTCACCCCAAATGCAGCGAAGATATCTCGCGGTTCTTACAGGCTGTTGAGGATCTTGTGCCCTGTCAGGGTAAACGCAAGGGGGGTTACAGCATGTGGTGTAGCGGCAGCTCAGAAGAGAAGGGAGGGCGTTGTGAAGCTTGTCAAAATGAACAGAAGTATCGTCAGGGTTTGAGGCAAATCAAAACCACACAAGACAAGGCAAAAAGCAAAAGATATTATTGAAAAGAAAAGTTAAGTGTAAGCAATAAAAAAAATCCTTATTGCATTGGTGGAACATGAAAAAAATTTATAGCATGCAAAGTCCACAAAAGTATTGAAGGCAGTGGATTATACTTCAAATAGACTGATAATTTATAACATGCTACTAACAGATATATCACATTTACAATCAAGAACTTGTGAGGTTGATTTTAATGGGTGTTTTCACCCTATCTTTTACTAATTTAAGTATTTTAAATTTTATATTAGTATTCTAGCTAATTTTAACATTTACTTCAAACACTATATAATGTTTTTTTTTAAATTTCTTGTGAATCACCTTAGATCAGTCGATAGTGTCTGCCTACTGAGCTAAGGGTCCCGGGTTCGAATCTCGGCAGGACAGGAAATTTATCTTTGGTGAAATGTGTGGGTTTACCCTTTCACATTGATAAATTAACGGCCACGGACTGGATGTTGTGCCAGTTTTAAGTTAGATTTTAAGACATACAAAGCTACAACGAGCCTAGCAGGCCGGCAGTGGAAAATATATGGACCCAGGCCACAGTGATGGATGTAATAATTAACTGTGAATCATTCAGTTGTACACAGGTAGTGTTGAACTATTTTTCTTAGCACCCCGTTCACGTTATATACTTATTATATTATTTTGTATCACTACATCAGTAAGGAACCAGGGTGTTAATCCTTTGTTCTGTCACGTTATTAACTTTCTGTGGTTGATATCAAGTATTTATTTCATTAGAGATGTAAACTTAAAATCCTTTAAACGAAACTGCAAACAGTTGTAGAGTAGGGCCCCGGTGTCTTGATTCAGTATTCGCGATTTACCGCTGCCCAATTTTATTTTATTTCAATTAAAGTAAATAGTCGTTTATAAGTCAGAATGCCTGCACCATTATCCGTGATTGTCACAACAACAAGAATGGAAAGTAGTAAGCACACATTAACACTTTATTTAATGTTGGATTTGGTAATGTCTTACTGTGAATAATTTATCAATTAACTTTACCGTATTTATGTATGTTACATGAATATCACGCAATTTCACCTAACAGCAGTATATCTAGGAATATATTACCCGCAGATATGGGGGCCCTACTGAATTTGGAACCAAAATAATGTGAAACCGCGAAAAAAATTATTTCATATCATTAAAGAAGGAAGGTTTGTCTTCTTAGCAAATTTGAAGAGTTTAAAAAAAAATAATCTTAACTCTTATATTTTAGACAAATTTTTGAGAGTATTTTAAATTCACAAATTAATTAAACTATGGTAAAATTTATTGCTTTATAAACTAGAATTTAAGTTTATGAACGTAGTTAAAACCCTATTATTAAATAGCCTTATAGAATTATAAAAAAAAAAATATGCTAAAAACCTAATCTTTTAATTTCATTATATTTTAATGGATTTTTAGTAGGCCTACTTTACCTCCACTGCTATGCTGCCAATACTTTAAAAGTAGGAACCATTTCATTAGTTTTTTTTATCGTATGGCACATTTAACCACTAGGTTATGTCCCCTGTATGTAGAATATTAGCTGCTCTGGCTACACCATGGGGTGTTGTCTACACGTCGTACCCGTAATGAGATCATGTGATGGCAATAATCACGATGATGTGGAGCCGAGGTGAGTCTTAACCTTACTCTAGTGATCATTAGGATTATTCCCCTAAAGGGAAGAATCTCGAAGGTACCAGCTGGGAATCGAACCTGGGACCCCCAAACTTGTAGCCAGATGCACTGACCACTACACCACGAGGGCGCTTATTAATGGTTATGATCTGATAACTGTTAGATCACAGTAGTGGAAACAGCACATCAATAGAAAAATAATGCAATTTCATGATTGTTTATGTAAACAATCTTTTTTTTTTGTCATCGGAGGTATGTTTTTTAACTGTGTCGATTAAACACATTTTTAATATCTTTTTGGGTAAAATGTTGAAAGAATTTGACATGAATGTTCAAGAAAAAGAAAAATATTACCAGTGTAACCCAAAATTTTCTTGATCTAGGATTAAGATGATTGATAATGCGGCGATTGAGAAATTAATATTATGCTTGTGCGACCAACTCTTATAATTTGATTTGTGTTCAACCTGTCTTATTTTCGATCGAAAGAAACTAAAAATTATATATAACATATTCAATTTGGAAACGATCAAAACACTTTTAGTTCTAAATTGTTTCAAATTAATAAAAAATATTTTGATTAAATTCAAAATATAAAATCTTGTATTTGCACAAGCTCAATATTTTGTAACACGTCTTATCACAAATGGGAATTTCGATTACTTTTATAACTATCATTGAATGACAATAGAAAGACACATTTATATACAATATATACTTTAGATTTTATTTATGCTCAGTTTAATATAGAATTTCTTAGTAATTGATGTATAGAAAAAAGTTGATAAAATAGCTTTTATGTAATGTTTAATAAAATATTTTGTGTCTCTTTAGTTGCCATTTTATCCCAAAATAGGTCTGGATTGATCACCATTGCATATAATTTGATCATTATTTTCATAAATATAATATGCAGTATCACACATTTAAAAAATAAAATCAAGCTTTTTAATGTATGCAAAATAATTAGAAATTAAGACTTTAATCAAAATTAAAAATGGACCGAAATATTCTGTAGCCACTGCCAGTAAATAGGATAATTTAGATTGAGTATGTACCAACTTCAATTGTGTGTGTGTGTGTCTATGTATGGTTGAAAGCAAACAACAAAACCCAAAAGCTCAACAATTCTGGCTATAAATAATTCATAATATGATTTCAAAGTGGTAATACAAAACTGAAGTGTTATTCTTAGACCTCAAATTTAAATAATGGTTAAAAGTGAATTAATATTTGCTAAACGATCTTGTATTCATAAATCTATGAGTGTTTGTACCCCTCAAGCTTTCACTTGTTCCTCCCAAAGTGGTACCTTGAAGCTCCTCCGCAGAGAGAGAGAGAAAAGCAGGATTCCCATACCTGATAGCGTCCACTATACTCGTGAACATATCCGCCAGTTGTAATTTTTTTTAAACCAAAATGGTGCACTTTAAAATACCACTACATACATTTAATTTAAAAAGGTGAATTTACTGTTTGTCAAAATCGTGGTGCAGATATCTTTGTGGTAAATTTGTCACCTTTGTAAAAACCCAGAATAAAAATTAGCTTTGTAAAGTTGATACAAACGACCTGACTAAAAGCATAACAATCAGATTTAGTTAAAGTGCAGTTTGTGCCATAATGGTCCAAGATTAGATTAAGTGATCAACCCAGCTCTACAAATTGAAAAAAATAATTATATACTTTAAATGTAGTTTTCTTAATTTTTTTAAAAATAAATGTATATGTTAATCCATTATTTTCCTGTGAATTCAAATAAAACTGTTGAAAAATACAAATTTATATCTATTTCTGTTCAGATAAGAACCTAAAATGATCCTTTTTTCTTCTTGTTCCCATTAACAAAATCTTGATTTAATATAACATGGCCTTTAAAGAAACAAAAATAAGATTTGTTACGTGTTAGGATTGCATGTAAATAGTGATAGTAATTGTGTTTATTTTCAAATGTTTTTAAAATCTTGTTGGCCACAACTGTTGTGAGAAGACTCACCTCCAAAGTATTTAAAGTATACTACAACAAAGCACATACCATGCAAAAATAGAAGAACCCTCCACCCAGGTATTCAGACGTAGTTACAAGGTGAATTTAAAAATAGTAATATAATTTATGTAGAAACACAACACAATAAGAATTTCAATTAACCAACCATAATTGGCATTTGTAAGTTGATGTGCACAAGATAAAGACGAAATGGAATCACAAAGTGATCCGACTGATGGTCCAAAAAAATCTTGAGATAAGCACTTTGAATTAAGACAAGTATTGATGCAAATAAGTTACCTGTTGTTTAGACGTACAACATTTATGTAAAGTTATTGGCTTTTATTCAACAAGAATGGAAATACTTGTCTCAACTTTCTAGCTAACCCTTTTGATCGGCAAGAAAAGTGAATTGGAGTCGACGTTTAACGACGACATGAACTTGAAACAGTGGCTTTTTGTGATGCTCTGTTGGTGGGATTAGAGCCAAAACCATTTTACCAATAAAGATAAAACTTTATTACAGTATTATCACCGCGTCTTACTACCAGTTCAGGTTATAAGCATGTATGTGGAAGGAAGCATTTAAGATGTAATCTTCCTGCATTTGCATGGAAGGAGAGTGGGAAACCATTTAGTAAAAACCACCTTCGGTAGACCCGGCCAGAATTCGAACCCCGATCTTCCCTCTACCAGTAAACAAGTTATTACACAAGAGTGACTCCTTAAACCAGCCAAGGTAAACTTTGTATCTGGGATTTTCATCAATTTCCCCAGAAGTGTTTTTTCAATCATCCATCCATGGTTTTCAAGTTATGGGTGAAAAGAGAAAAATTTGATTTTCTGAAAAACACTTCTAAGATTTTTTTTATTTAAATTCACATATCTGCTAATGAAAATAGCACGTGTCATTTCCCCATGAAAATTACTTGGAGGGTACTTTACATAGGAAGACATCCAAATTTGACATCTCTAGAATTAATTAATTTGAAATAACTTATCGCATAGTTTTAGCACACACTAAAGATATGACTTATTTGAAAGAATATTTTTCCAGTTATTAGCAACTACAAACTAATCAAGAGTTTTTGTCCCTTTTCCTGACACTATTCTATTTTTTTTTTATATCTGCCTCTACATTTAGGTTAATTGAAACAAAATATGTTATTCCTTTCTGATCAAATTGCCATTAGTTTATAATTCTATCATTTTTTTTCAACATCTAAGTTTATACTAAAATTATGAATTTAAGCCTAAACTGGATATATATATATATATATATATATATATATATATATAAAAATCCCATCAGTTTCTTGAAGTCTAAATGTAATTCCCACACAGGCCTAGCTATTACGGGTGCACACATTGCAAGATCAATCTGATCTTATCCATTAGGCGTGTTATCACCGTTGATTTGGTATCGATGTTAACAAAATATTTATCACCAAGACAATACCAGAGAAGTTTGAGGTATACTCACATTTTAATTGTTATCTATTATGTTAACCAAGGAGCTAGTTCAGCAGCCTATGGAGCTAAGGGTCCCGGGTGTCTGTCACAGGGAGGGCTGGGAGTTGCGTCTGTTCTAGATATGATGGGGTTTAAATCTTACCAGGAGAAATTAGGATTGGAAAATTAAGATGTTTGGGCAAGAATTGGGCTTCAGAGGGTACATCAGATAGTAGAGGTCATATGGTATGGAGCGTAGGACAGAGAAAGATGGAGGCACTTATTACAGTTTGGAAACCATTAAGGACATACGTGCTGATATCGTTGTTTGTTTAGGAGTGCACTTAAGATCTCATAAATAAAGTTAAAATATTATTTAGATTGGAAAATAACACCTGCACACAGTAATCACACACAGGATGCAGGAATCATCCCAGGATCATTCTTCACTCATATTTTAAGGTAGAGTAGGTGATGGGCTTGCGGAAATCCTCAGAAACATAGATTAAGAGCTTAATGGTTCTTAGTGATTTAGTAGTCCATAGATTAACTATAAATTAACTAACTTTAGGTGACTAGCTTGATAAAAACTATGTTTGAAGGATATTTTAGTTTCTTTATTTACCTAGTAGGGCAATAAACTACTTAAATATATTTCTTTAACACAATGTGACCAAATTTGAACTAAAGCTTGTAAATAGTTCACATATTTTTCGAGGTGCCAGTTTAAGTATAATTATTTTGCTTGGTTCAAGATATAACAAGACTAAATAATTGTGTGAATTAATTAAAACTTTTTTTTCCAAATATTGCTACCATTAAAGAGCAGACATTTGTTTAGACCCAATCAAAATGGCTGAAAAAATAACTAGAAAAGCACAGCCTTACATTTATACAATACAAATAATTGATGAAAATATGTGTATATAATCATAACCTTTCTGCTATGCATCCCAAAACTATTTAGATTCATATAGAGAAGATTTTGTGCATAATTCAAGCAATATTTTACAATGATTTACAGATGATACACACACATTACATATTTATGCTACTTTTGGAAGAAGGTACAGGAAAGGTGGATAGGTGTTTCATTCTATAGACACTCATCAGGAGGGAGTGTGAAATGCGTAACGTAACTTCCTAAAAGAGGAAACCAAAAACCACTAAAGGGGGTCTTGTAGGACACTACAATAATTTTACAAATCCAATGAAAAATGTAAACTTAAAAATCTATTACCAACATATAAACTGGGAGTCAGTTGTTGCTTAAAGTAGCGTTGGGTTTAATTTAGATGAACTAAATAGTTATAAAAAGCATGAAAAAAGTACATAAATCACAAAATAAAGGGCCACAAGCGAAGTTAAAAGAAAATTTAGAGAAATTATAATAGAGAACATGGCATACACTTTATAAGGTTCTATTTGTGATTTTTTTTTGTCTCACCAATTAAGCTACAAGTCAATTTATTATTCACTATGCTCAGTTAAAGTTTCACTCAGCTAATTTTAATATTGGCTGATAACGTCAAGCAAAAATACAGATAATGTAAAAGCATTGTAATATTCTCAATGAATAATAACCATGATAAAAATTATTTTTTTCAGGAGGTCACATTATATGGAGAGGGTTTAAATAATATTAGAAAGTATACCTTTTACTGTCCATTACACAGGGCACTATACAATTTATGAAGTGATGCGTTAAAAGTCTTTAGAAATTTTGTTTTCCTTGTGTTTGGAACTAAAGCTATTTACTTTGTGAAGTATTTTGCCGTGTTTGGGAACCTTGTAGAAGAGTAATCTGTGTTTTGAGCCAAGCTCTCTTGCACGGCGGCTCGTAATTGTTCTTGATACGCCAACTGGATAGCGGTATCGTTTCCTGCCGCTTGGCTAACTGTGTCTCGTACCAACACGGGGCCTACACCTGCTGCATTCACTGCTGTGCAAACACTCTCTGTAAAACATAGTGTTATTAGGACAGTCCATATTGACATTTCTTTTATTAGTAAGATACTTTTTATTCTTCTTCGTCCCATGTCTTACTGTCCGTCCAGGCAGGATTTTTTTACATCCACGACTGTTTACAACCTGTTTTTATTCAAGTCATATATTTTCCACTACTGTCGTAGCTTCACATGCCTTCTAATGTGACTTAGGACTAGGACAGGCACAACATCCAGCGCAGCATCAAGTCCCCAGCCATAAATTTATCAATGTGAAAGGATAAAACCCATATTTTCATCAATGATAAATTTTCGGCCATACCAGGAATCAAACCTAAGACCCTTAGCTCAGTAGGCAGAAAAGCTACCATATTAATTAATATTTAGCACTGCGTCTTACTACCTGTTCGGGTTATACGCTTCAAGTACTAATTACTCTAATGGATTAGGAATTGGGAAGGTTGAATTAGAGGAAGGAACCCGCATTTGCGTGGATGGAGAGTGGAAAACCATTTAGGACCCCCCCCCCAGTTCACCCGACCAAGATTTTAACCTCGATCTCCCCGTCCTCAGCAGCCGAGCTCAACACGACAAGCGCGTTAGCCAACTACACCACCGAAGCGGGTGCTACCATATTAATGAAGGTGTCAGACTCTAGGAAGGATATTTAGTCTGTAAAGTGAGAAATTAACCTCAACATATAAATCGAACTCGGAACCCTGTTCCCGATTCCCTTGCATCATTAACCAAATTACAAATATGATACTTGATTCAGCTGTATCAGTGACCTAAAGATAATTTCAATCTTCCAAGCTTTGCAAGTCATGTAAACTTAACCGTGCAAGTGTTTGCTCTCTTCCCTACGCTGAGTTTGAATGAAGTACAGGGAATGTACTAACATTTTCTTTTGCGAGAGAGCAAGAACCCATTAAAAAAAGCAAAACTAATCACCAACAAATAAGATAAGTTGACACCTTAATTGGCATGCCCACCAATGCGAGTGATACAATATTATAATATTTTAAATTAGACAAGAATTATAAATTTCTCAAAAGAGGTTTTATTTAATATATAAGTACAAAGTGAATGATGGTGGCTTTTAATTGACAAAATACTGAGCCTAATTAAGTTATAACAACAACACCACTTATATATATTCATCCCGATAGTATATCAACGTTCTTTCCTCGCTTCCCCATTTTAATACACAGAAAAACCTCTCGCTACCTTTTAAACGGTGCAAAGAACTATAAAATGCTTCATACTTTGTAAAACACACAGAAGTGTAAATTAAATTTGATTTATATCTTGAGTATAAAGTAATGGATAAGAATATAAGATATTATAACTAGGGTTACAAACTTGTGCATAGTAGGCCTACATTCAATTTCGTATAAAAAGTTTTAAAGTTAATTGTGAATGTATTATTTATCACACCTACACAAAATAAAATAAAATTGAATATTTTCATGAAATGGATTACTTGGTGTTAAACACCTTAGCTCAGTTAGTTGCGTGTCTTGTCTAATGAGCCAGGAGTCCCGGGTTTGATTCCCGAAATGTCCAAAAAAGGTATCATTTGTGAAATGTGAGTTTACTCTTTCACAGTGATGAATTAACGGCTGGGGATTGGAAGTTGTGCTTGTCCTAGTAGTAGGTTATATTATAAGGCATATGAAGCTACGACAGGCCTAGCAAGCCGGAAGAGGAAAATATATGCTTTGAATAAAAAACCGACCCAAGGTTGGAAACAGTAATGGATGTAAAAAAAGATTACTTGGACACTCATATTTGCCTGGTGTTTTACTCTTTTTTCTACTCAATAATAATAATAATAATAATAATAATTATTATTATTACATGATTTATTTTGTTTTAATTGTGAAATTTTGAGGCTTACAGTTTTCTGGTAAGTATGTAGGCCTTGCCCTTCTATCCTCAATGTCTTATTCAAAATGATCGTTTGCCACTATTTTTTCCCAAATTCCTCTAAACGTAACTAGTTTTTCTATCCATATAACCAGAGGCAGGTTTTTTTGTTATTGGCGATATACGCGAATTGTTTTTCTGTAGATTCAAAATCTATATTTACACGTTTCACAATGTTTATGAAGTGATCCAACTTATTTTCAAATCGCGAATTTTAACGAAATTTTGCTATTCTCGCGATATTTTATTATTCTCGCGATTAACGCGAAAAATTTAATATTTTTTTCACACTTTAATATTTCAATAGTCGGATTTGAAGTTTTAAAAACAATATTTTATTGAATAAACATTCCTTCACAGCGTGAAATTTGCCGCCATTTTATTTTCACAGAAGTCTCACAAGCCTTAAGAATGTGTCTGGATAATATATTTTGCGCATGCGTAGTTTTAAAATTGAAACAAGACTGGAAAGAAACGTGTTTTTCACCTCAAAGTTTTTTTTTAAATCAACATATCCTGCGTTAATTTTAATACTCGCTGCCAGATATTTATTTAAGTTATTTTGGGTACTCAGCTTATTTTATATTTCACTTAAACCAAATAAAAATATCT
>CABFVX010004627.1:0-16732 GCA_902151425.1 Timema shepardi | reverse complement strand
TCAGAGTAGGGTCACGGAGGAGGTGGAGAAGTGGTCAGAGTAGGGTCACGGAGGAGGTGGAGAAGTGGTCAGAGTAGGGTCACGGAGGAGGTGGAGAAGTGGTCAGAGTAGGATCACGGAGGAGATGGAGAAGTGGTCAGAGTACATTTTTCCTTTTGACTAACCGAAGGAACATCAGCATGCCAAGGCTCGGCACTCAGCAATACGTCTGGCAGTGATGTATCCATGACGATCGCTCCTGGGATCAGTTCTGCCTCTGGTTTCACATTGTTTACCGTGACCGGATGTTCCGTGGGAGCGTTATCAGTCTCCATGGTCTGAGCAACACAAGACAAACTCTTATCATCTAGTTGTATTGATGATGGTGAAAAAGAAGAAGGCAAGGGTTGCTAAGAAATAGTTAGGAGAAAATGAAAGAAAATGTGCAAGTTAGAGGTGTATGAATGGTGGTAGGATAGAGGAAGATGGAGACACTTTACTAAACTGACCTGGACACGGGCTGTAAACAAGTGAGTGTTATTAAAATTATTTGGGTTATTTGAAAGAATCAAGTGTACACAAAGTTTAAGATCACACATTATGATCATATGTAAAGTAGAGATTTGCAAAGATCAAGTTTTTTGAGCAAGGTCTACATAAAGCTCATGAGTAGTGGGTAGAATAGTTATATGATTTTAAAACATAATTGTGTTAATATAAAATTATTATTTTGTAATGAATTCAGATATTTAAAATAAAATAGGTTCTTAACTGGGTTGTGAAATAATTAAAAAATCGAGCTATTGATCATAAACTTAATTTCTCAATATATTGTAACAGAAACATTAATTACTATAATACATTTCTAGAAGAGTTTTAAGAGAGCATTTGTAAAAAATTGGTTTGGATGTTTATGTGTTTTCCCAGTTTCTTGCTTGGCAAGAACACAAGACACTCACTTGGTGCTGACCAGATGAACAAGCCAGAGCATTAACGGAGTCTTAAGATGAACATAGTAAATGTTTGCAGAAAGGTGTACTTGATATTGCCCTTAACTCAGTCAGTAGCGTGTCCGCCCACCGAGCTAAGGGTACCGGGTTCGAGTCCCAGTATGGCCGAAAATTGTGCCAGTCCTAGCAAGCTGGTAGTGGAAAATATACGGCACAGGCAGGAAACAGTAATGGATGTAAAGTAAGCTTACACCTTTCCTATTTCTTGTTTGTCTAATCTTCATACTCTCCACTATTCAACAACCACTCTACCCACTTGCTGACCTTCACATTCCAATGACCATTTGTACAATACCCTCTTTGTGGGAANCCACTCCACCTCATCCCAAACTGTGCATTATTTCACAAACCACACACACCCCCAACAACGAGTCATTCTTCAACAAACACACAATGCAAGGCGAAAGAAACACTTCTTTCAAGAAGCTGAAGTTGTGAGCCCATAAATCTATTGACCTCGATTCTCTATTTTAAGATCTGCTCAAAAATCCACAGACCCATATCCTATACATATGTGGAGCACAGACATTTCCATATTCGTTCCTTCCGTTGAGTGGACACATACCTCCGGACTATCCACCGCCTGATTGGTCACTTGTTCAGGTGTGGTGGCTATTCGGTAGACAAGGAAACGTTGGACGTGCTCCAGGGGAATGTCCAAAGTCCTGACGAACTCACGCAGGTGAACCAACATACTCTCCAACGTCCAGTTCTGTATAGTTGGGCTTACACCGCTCGTTAGCTGCAGCTGTAGACAATCGCAAACTTGGAGATTCACTTCGATATAACAAGTACAGACAAAACAAAAATATTAAACCTATTTGAATGTATGATTAAAAAAAATCTATCTCAAATAACTGAATATTGATGTTTACTACATTTTTTAAGTTTCTAAGCTGACGACTTAGTCAATCCACCAATGATAAGATTGCCCATTTTGGAATCAAACTAAGAAGATCCACTAAGAAATGGACAGAAAAGGGAGTTCTACGGGCTATGGAGAAGTGCTACAGGGCGTACTAGAAAAAACAGGATTAGGAATGTAGTTATCCAGGGAAGAGTGGGGGTACAGGAAGTACATGAGATAGAAGAGGAAGCAAGACTGAGATGGTATGGTCATGTAATGAGGATGTTGGAGTACATGAAATAGTAGAGGAAGCAAGAGTGAGATGGTATGGGCATGTGAGATGGTATAGACATGTGATGGGGATGTTGGAGTACATTAGATAGTAGAGGAAGCAAGACTGAGATGGTATGGACATGTAATGAGAATGTTGGAGTACATGAGATAGTAGAGGAAGCAAGGCTGAGATGGTATGGACATGTAATGAGGATGTTGGAGTACATGAGATAGTAGAGGAAGCAAGACTGAGATGGTACGGGCGTGTAATGAGTATGTTGGAGTACATGAGATAGTAGAGGAAGCAAGGCTGAGATGGTATAGACATGTGATGAGGATGTTGGAGTACATGAGATAGTAGAGGAAGCTAGACTGAGATGGTATGAGGATGGAGAAAGGATGAGGATACCATAGAGAATGATGAAAATGGTGTATTTAGGGAAAAGACCGCACAGGAGTACTAGAAAGAAATGGGAATAGCAGATGACAGAAAGTGTGTGAGAAGATAAGAATGGTTGCAAGGCATTTTACTAAACAGACCCGGCCACTTGCTGGAAGCCATGACGAAAATGAAATATAAGAATAAAGGACCAATACTAACCACAAAGTTACGAACAATTGTCTCCATTCCTTGAGGTCCATCCAAGCAACAATGTAAGATAAGGGCAAACAGTTCTTTCAGGTACCACTTGCACCATCTAATTAGATTGGCGCCAAAAGCAGCGTCACTCGCTAAAATAATAACAGGATAAAATTTAATTTAATTTTTTTTATTTGAGATATGTAATGTGTGCATTTTCTGAAATGACATTATATCAGTACACAAGAATTTCTATAAGCCAGCACTAAAGATCCAACCAATTTTGCCCAGAAAGGTCTTTCCCCTACCTTAATACCACAATCAATATGGCACCGACGGCTTTATTTCCCCTTCAAACAAAGTTATTTTAGGGATTTTTACTGCTAAAAACAAATCTGTCAACCCTGGGTGGGTGTGAACCCATGAACATCAGGTCCCGAGGCAAGCTTTTTACCCTGAGAACACTGAGGTGACTTTATTTTTGGTGAATTATAAAATAAACACTATTTTATTAAAGAGCAGAGAGATAATTTGAAATATTAAGAAAAGTATTAGGAAAGTAAATATTACAAAATAATAAAGGACCAAAACAAAACACTATGGGTGGTAGGGATGGGCAAAGCTTCAAAACAAATATCAGCTTCGACTGCGCTTCGAAAAATATTCTGGCTCTGACAATTTGCCAAATTAAAATATTCAGAGCTAGAAATCTAAATTATGGTCAATTATTGTAATTCTGAACTGTTATTCATATTACAAATCAATATTCATGGTGAAAAATCTGAAGTAGAGTCCGTTCGCGATAGGTTTTCACCTGGATTATAGTTAAAAAATCATATGTTTAGGTTTCGGGTTGCCAACACTTTTAAAAGATCACTGTTTTGTTATAAATGTTAAGTTTTCTAAATACATTTTAGATTTAAAATAACGTAAACTCAAATTTTCTCACACTATTTTATTACTTTTAATAATTTATTTTTACTCAATTTGAAACAGTATTTTAAACATAGTAAAAAGTATTTATTCTCCTAATTATAATGTGTAATATAGTGCACACATTAATACCTTTCAATACAGGCATCGTATTTACTTGGAAAAGAGAAAATACTAGAGTCCTTTTATATATATATTACATTATTTTATCGTATTTCAAAATAATTAACTGAATAAAATATTTGTACACACTATGTGGATGAATCGTTTTAAATAACTTAATTCAGTCACGTTCAATCACATCATTTAAATTTGCCTAGTCCCCATTTTTAAGCTATGCTCTTTAGACCTTTTGCGAAAGTGATTTGAATAATAATTATTTTACATGGAATAAAACTATAAATAAGCTTTGTGCCAAACCTCAAATAAAAATAAAAATAATATTGTCCTAAATTTCTGTGGTTAACAATCACATTCATACACTATAATATTTTTTCATTAGTCATACAAAGGGACAGATGTCAGCTGTTGGAGGAGGGATATATTAGGGACTATTTATAGTAACTTTATGAGCTGTCATCAAAGTAAACTAAGGTCATGAATGTATTATAATTGAATTCCAAGTTATGGAAATAACTTGCTTTATCAGAATAAAATAAAATATTATGACCAATTGTGCAATGAAAATTTTTCCGAATAATTTGAATGAATAAAGTTAAATACTGTAAATAACCACAACAAAATAATTTTCCAATCATAAAATCACTAGTGAGTAGGCCTACATCAAGTGAAAGCTCGAATATGATGAGCCTACAAAACTTTTGATCTCAAAGGACGAGCTTGGCTCGAAGCACGAGTACTCGTAGAGCCTTAGTAAGCACACATCATGGACACATAATTCTAAGATGACGCAACACAAAAATCAACATATTTGATAATAATGATCTCATAGTAACAAGTAAAAGGACAGAACATTTCACCTACATTATGATCAAAGATATTCCAAAACTGAGATCGCCAAAAAGAGATATATTTTGTTTTAACAATACAAAACATTTTAGAACAAAATTGTTCAGTACTTCTTTAAATACACATAACAATGATTAGGCAGACAAAGGCAAAAGTCTTGTCTAGCTTTGTTTCACAGTGACAAGAGAGTAAGGGTTTGAATCCCTAAACGGTTTCCCATTTTTACTTGATTAAAGTGTGGGTATAGTTTTTTACTAACCTACCTTCTTTGTATTTACACCGTTTGTATAATTATACGACTAGATGTACACGAAGCCCACCTATCATCTCACCGGACAAGCCTTTTTGATTTTCATTTTGTACAATATTCCCTGTAATGTATTTACTTTAGTTGACAAAATTTGTAGAATAATCATAAGTAATATCTTATTAAAAATAAATCTGACCTCTAGTTATAATTTCAATTACTTCTGGAAGTTGCATCTGATGATATTGATTCATTGAAGTGATCAAGTCTACATCCTCACGTAGTCTTGCTCCCGACTAAAAGAATAAAATAAAACATAGAACCTTACACAAAAAAATATAAACCTTTGACCCATTGTAGTTGTATAATGTTCAATAAATATTAATTATAATGTATTACAGAAGTAGCCAGGATAAAAAAATCCCACAATTTAACAATCAATTGATCCAGGGTTTGTATTCAGAGTCTCCCACTGCTGTGGTATTAGTACTCGTGGTTTCCACGTGAAGGTGTCAAAAACCAGGTATTGGGTTAAGGCATGTGAAAATATGAAATTTTAAGGGGTGTTGAGCCAAAATGATGGTTGCTATTGTATTTACAGAGGATTCTTAAATTTTATTTTGAATCTAGAATCCAAACTTCGGTGGCTGCATGGTCTAAGGCGTTACTCTCACAATAGACTAGACTGTCGATGATGGGATGACGGTGGTTCGATCCTGGTCAGGTGTACTGAGGGTGGGTTTTCTTAAAGGGTTTCTCAATCGTTTTCTCTTCACACAAATGTGGGTACACTTACTCTAAATCCAACCTTTCCCATCCCTTAAACATTAGCCTGGTTAATGAAGAGGAACACTTTAGTAAATCATTATAGTAACATAATTTTGTCGTTAATGTGATTTTGTTATTCTCCCACTACATAAGTCTGTAACATTAATGTATGCATATAATATTATGTAATTTTCAAGGTAGGTCAGTGTTTAGTTGTGTGCTTTGAAAGCTACAGATATCTGGTAAGTGTGTAGGCCTTGTCCTACTATCCTCCTCCTAATGTGTAATATAATACTTAAAGCAGTGCATTTTCAAATCAATAACATTATATGAATCTGAAGCTTTATTTTACCAACAAATCTCGAATACAACTCTTAGAAAACTTGATAAAGAGACTCGACTACATTAATTCTTATATTAAAATATATAAAAGAAATAATAGTTTTGTTTTAATAATACAATTTATTTACAATAACGATTATTATAAATTCAGTCAATTGGTAAATTAATGGTCTTGGGTCTGGTTAAGATTGTCCTATACTAAATATATGTTGGGCTGAGCCACCAATAAGCAATCTAAGAATTTGAAAACTATCCCAAACACAAAGTTAACATATTAAAAGAAATCTTGGATTTGGTATTTGATTGAATCTTGAATATCAAAGAAAAGCAGAATAGACTCTTACCAGTACGTTGAAGTGGGGCCGCAGTTCCGCCAGAATTCTGTCCGTACCTCGAGCGATACTCTCCTGTGTCGAGGGTTCGTCTAGCAGTACTCGGTGAGAAACAAACTCGCGCAGCTGAGGGCGCACTCGTGTCAGAGGTTGTGTGTTGCCCAATCTTAGTGCCATGATGTCACCAAAAGTCAGGACTCGGGCCTATACGAACAACAAACATAAACAAATAGACTATTGGAAATATATGTGTACAAAACCAGTATTATTATTATTATTATTATTAGCACCGCGTCTTACTACCCGTTCGGGTTATACGCACTTACGCTAATGTGTAATGGTAGGGCGATTGTGAGATGAAATGGAGGACCTACAGTTTAACGTGGAATCCGAACCACGGTGGAGGCCTGGCATTCCCCACATTCACAAGATGTCTTGTCAGAGGTGAAGGAAGGGTTTGGTAATCAGATAAATCTGTGCCGGGACCGAGGATTGAACCCCGGCCGCCAGCATAGAAGTCTGACACCTTACCCCTACAAAACCAGTAGTTTCTGAGCTATATTCTCGGAAAATATTTATCGAGCTCTCTGAAAATGTGAAAATTGTTATGCTCTTTGCTCAGCAGACATGTTCCTCTTTTATAAATGTTTCTGTAAAAGTGTAAATTATTTCATTTGTGCATTTTTGTGGAGTGTGTCTGCAGAAAAAAAAAAGGTTTTAGAAATCTTACTAGTTTCATCCTAATTTGGCCATATCGAGTATTTTACGAATCTCAGAAAAAATTAAGAAACAAGAGAAAAGTTAAGTATAAGAGAATAAAAAATACAAATAGTAACTAAATGTTAACATTCTTTCCAATAATCAGTTCATTTTAACGTTCATACATTCAGTTAAGTGTTGAATTACTGCTCTGGGGCCTGGTTGTTAAGTTCATCCTATAATTATAATTGGCTCTGAGCCAACAATAACCAGTAGAGCTTCAAAACAAATTTCACTAAAAAGTTATCCTTTTCAACTTTCCTCTATCTCTTTCCATCAAAATGTGAGAAAGAAGGGATTAAAAAGACCCGTCATTTTTAGATGTACTTACCAATGCAATGAAGAGGTCAATAAATAAAGACTCCCCCTCCACGAAAGAGTGATCAGAAACACTGCGTAACATATCAGCAAGGGTAAAACTATCTTGCATTATAGGCATGACCTGTGAAAATAAAATATAAATATTTAGCTATTCTTTGAATACTTACGCAAAGTTATAAAATATATATTTTTATGTGTTATGTAAAAGATTATATGAACATTTTCACATAAAATAGAGTAGTTTCCAGCAGGGTCGAGGAGTCAGAAGAGTAAACAATTTTGGGTGGAATCGAAGTTGGTAAAGATGTACCCTCCAACTCCGGCTTTAAAATAAAAACTTTAAATATCTTAACAATATATGGTAAATATACAGTTTTTTAGGACCAATGTTTGTAGTTTTTACAAATTTAATTAAATATTAATTCACAGTGCCAAGGGCGTAATCTGTATTGGAGCAAACAGCTCAAACTGGTATTAGGGTGCGGAGCTTAAACAAACCTCTAGATTTGATACACCTTAAACTTTATCTGGGGTTTTAAGCCCTTAAATGTTCCCTATGTTTATAAGTGACTAATCCAATTTTGAATAGTAAAGTTGGGGAAAGATACTAACTTCTTCTCCACCCTGAAAAGTCCGATTCAACAATGACTGAACAAAGTTGGAGAGTGAGTCGTAATCTTGATGAGGAGCTGACGCATCGTCAGTGTCGCTCGGTTGCTGTGACGAGCCTTGGCGTTGTGACGCTCCCATCAGAGACGAGAGCATATTCATGAGGGACGTCCTAGCCTCCGTGAGATCCGAGCCGTCAGGGGCTGGCGCCGATGGTTGTGCAGGTGCATCATCTGCCTGGGGTGGCGCGGACGACGCCAGCCCGCCAGACCTACCGACACTGCCGCCCATAATGTTGACACTCACACTGCCATTCCGAGTGTCTGTCTGCACAGTCAGCGACGGGGCAAGCTGGGAGCGTAGTCTACGCCTTGACATACGGATATGATGCGAGTTGCACAGGAGGAATGGGTCAAAGTAGTTGTTTGCAAAACCTTAAGAAAAGGAACAATAAAAAGATTATTGGGGTGTGGAGGGGAGGATAAAACAGATAATTTGTTTTATGTAAATATTAACATGATGACAGATGCATGTATGAGCCAAACTATAAAATTTGAGTCCAAGCCGAATTTTATAAGTTGTTTGAGCTTTATTAAGAAAACAATTCCTTAGATATATGAAGGAATGTTTCTACATGGGTCTCGTCTGATCAGAGATCGAGGAGCCAAACCTCATCAATGTATGATGTAAAAAAAAAAACTCTTGATATTTTACGCATTTCAAATAAATATTGGCATTGGTTGGGATACTTTTCCCCTTTCGGCCGGCCTCCCGGACCTCACCTTTTTCTATCCTCCTCAAGGGTGTGAGAGAGAGAGAGGGAGGGAGAAAGAGAGAGGGTAAATTTGTTAATCAGTCGGAATTGAGGGCAAGCCCCCCCAAAACAAGAAGTTCTGCCAAAATTTTAGAAGTGGAGCAATACAAAAATTAATTGCCGATGCATCTCTGTTGAATGGTAATGATTTAAAAAAATAAGATTTAACTCTTTTAAAGTAATTCACTTTTTGTTTAAATTATGTTAAGAACTAGCGCCGGCAACATTCATAGGCCCAAGGTTATGGTGACAATCCATGCAAGAATTGAAGGGCTACTAGCACTGGTTGTTGATTAAAGTTAAGGACTTGCTAATTCTTTTGATAATATTTAAACAATAGCAGGGATGCTGCATATGTCACTACAAACATTGGAGGGATTGAACTGCTATGTAAAGGAGAAGTGCCCTTTAAGTGTAGTAGAGGGCATACTTTTTACCCGTTGTAGCATATACAGCAGAAACGTGGACATCAAATGTAAGAGAGACAAGGAAAGTGGAGGACACGGGAATGAAGTTTGTGAGGAGCAAGTTAGTTGTCACGAGGAGAAACAAGATTAGGAATGAAGTTATCGGGGTACAGGGAGTACATGAGATAGTAAATAATTGGGAGCAGATAACATAAAGGGTGCAAGTGAGAGAAGAATGGTAGCAATTAAAGCAGGAAGAATGATGAAAGGATATAAGAAAATGGAAGCTTTTTACTAAATTGAGCCAGCCACTGATACCATTCACTTACTTTGGGAGTAAGATAACATCCGATGGGAAAAAAATAACTGACATAAGATCCAGAAGAGCACAAGCTAAACAAGCTTTCAATAAAGAGATCCAGTTTTAACTAACAAAAAACACCACCACCATAGCCCTGAAGGGTAGCAAAAAATTTGTCAAAAGCCCGGTTTGGAGTGTGGCACTATATGGATGTCAAAATAAGTAATAAGTGCTGGAGAAGATATACAAAAATATATATGGACTGAAAGTTTGTAATTGGTTTGCAAGCTTAAATGAAAGAAGAATGATATGAAAAGATGGATATAAACATCTAAAAGGAACGAAAACAATATGGCTTTTACTATATAAAAAAACAACACAGTTCACACTTTACATTGCTGTGTTTGTCCTTTCTATGCAAGTGTCCTAACATCCGGGGGCGGACCAACTACAAGGAATAGGTAACTGATAGGATCATGGACTTTAGGTTAGGTACTAAATCAACATCTAGCTTGTAAACAAAATGGAATAGAGTAAGGATAGAGACCAGAATAAGTAATGCAGGATATCACACCCATTTTTTCAAACTAGGTATTGGGGTATAGGGTCAGGATAGATGTATTAAAAAAAGGTCCTTTCATCCTTTACTAATTTCCTTTTTCTCCATTTTGATTTTTGGTTTTCTTCTTTTAGGAAGTCGCGTTGCACGTTTCACACTCCTCCCTGATTAGTTTCGATAGAATGAAACCTAGGTAGAGAGATTGAGCAGTAACAATTGATTTTATTTAAGAGGCAGCAGTGCAAAGTGTGAACTGTGTTGTTCTTTTCATCGTAAAAGCCATTTTGTGTTCGTCCCTTTTAAATGTTTCTATCCACCTTTCCTGTACCTTCTTTTAAATATATACCAAATATATATATTGTAAGGAATGATAAGTGAATTTATGTAAACTATCATTAAGGGTGTAAGAGAAAGGATGTGGATGAGTCAACTGAAGGGAATAACTTCATATAAAGATGTGTGGAGAGCAGTCACCTACCAAGATGTGGATTGAAGAAAGTCCTCATACGCACACGTTTACAACTCACTTTGCATGGCTGGGGCCAGGTGCACATGAGGTCTCGAAGTGGAGCGGGTCTGCGTGGAGGTGGTCGGATGTGTGGCCGTGTTCCCTCTGGCCTGACTGTTTTGTCCAGGCACTCCGGCCCCCGGGACAGTCCCGGCCTGAGTAGAAGTGCCGGGCTGAGCGGCGGCGTTGGCCGCAGCCGCTGCGGCTGCCATGCCCGCTAGGCCGCCGGGGGCTCGGCCCATCATCTGCCCTGCCACCGCCTGCATCAAGTTCTGGATAAACTCTGGTGGGGGTGGGGGGCCCCACGGGAAGTTTGCTGCTCCTGAAGGGGGAAAACACTTTTTTAGAGATGTCAAACTTGATATCTGTTACACTAATTATATCAGCACACGATATTTTCCACGAGAAAGAGCAAGACCGACAGCTTTATTTCCCCTCCAGAGGAAGTTGTGCTACAGATTTTTATCACTCAATCTAGAGTCAAATAAATAAAAGGTAAGCTAAATATATTACCAGTTGACTCGCCATTTCCAGAAGAAGCAGTGTTTCCATTTGTAACGACCGTTTCCAAAGAATCAATTGTGATGCTTCCTATAGTTCCTGGGGTAACCTCCATAAAAAACTCCATATTGCCAGGAGAGAGTGTATAAAAACCAGATTCTGAAAATAAAATAAAAATGAATATTAGATCAAAATGATTTGCAATATTAGCGACTAACGAAATTGAAAAAAACTTGTTCATAACGATTCAATAATGTATCAAATAAGCCAGAAATTTGAAAACCTTTATATAATATTTTTATAGGAATGTCAAATAAGTCAATAATCTTGCATGTGAAATTTTGAATGAAGGGAAGGAGACATTGATAATGAAGCATATGATCATGTACTACCAGGTATTTTGTCTGAATTCCAGGCAAAGGTACTGTGTAACGTTATTAATCCAATATGTCTGGTTATTACAGATACTAATTTAGTTTTTTATCTGCTTTTAGGGTGGTTCTATGAAAAATGTGTTAGGTACCTTTTAAAAAAACATGAAAAGAGGAATTAAAAACAATTATAAGAAATATTTTACTGTTTCCGAGATATTATAGCCTCGAATATTGCTATTTCATCACAAACCCTTCAACTGTATAGATCACTAAATTGGAAAGTGTGAAATAATTTGCTCCTTTCTCCTTGAAATATACTATTTTCTAAAATTACAATATCTATTTACATTTAAACAAAGAGAAAATGGTACCAAATGGCTTTATTAAATTCACTGGAAGGGGGATAGAGGGGCAAGACTTACACACTTTCTGCCGTAGTCCAGTCTGTGTTTTACTCTCTTCTGCTGAAGAAAGGGACTGATGTATCCCGAAAACTTAATAATACTGTTTTTTGTTGTGTTTTGATTGTGAACTTTGAGGCCTACACTTATCTGGTAATTGGGTAGGCCTCGCCCTTTAATCCTCCTTTTCAACTATTTACATTTGAAGAAACAAATTAAGGTTTTAGCAAGCACACCGTACCAGCTGCATTATTGGTTGTGTTGCACATGACGGCTCTGGTGTTGTTTATCAGCGTGTCTCCACTCCCAACTATTATTGAGTCATCCTGATCTGAAGTAAACAAATATTCTCTTATCACTATGCGAAGGACCTATATCATTGGTGGAACAATGGTGCAATATCTTTAACAGCTGCAACCATGTATAGTTAGTACCCGTGCAAAACAGGTCACTACAAATTTTTATATTTTTTAATGCTTTTAAATTTCCTGTTTTATCTCTAACAAAACTTTGGCCAGACTCGGCAAACTACCATAAATCAACGAGAAGCACTCGCAACCGTCAATTAACGCTGGCGAAATGAGCCGTCGACTGACTGTTGTTGACTTGACTTTAACGTGTGATAAGGACTGTACCAAGGTGTCGCTAAACGCTGAGTCAGGAGTTTATTGGTATTTGAATAGCTCTTACAAAACTTTAAATATAGTTTCTAAATCAAATGAAGCGATAATTTTATAATGTTATTTTAAAACACGTTTAATGCAAAACATAGGAGGGACTATTTAGTGAAAGGATACCATTCAAGTCATTTCAGTAGCAAATGGTAGCATAAACTTCCACGTGGCTTTGTTTACATCATGTATCAGTTTAGGATGAATCAATAATAGTAATGATTCCTTAAGATGTATGATATTAGAAAGTATCTTGTTGGAGGGAAATTTTCACTCCAAATCTCTTTTTCTGTGATCATCCACCAGCCAAGGTGACCAACGCCTAAGATCTTTGTTCTCAACAAGTCGTCTTCACACAAGAAATCGCAATTTCAATCATTCGTCTTTCTTGTTAAATTCTTCTAGACATCCCAAGTCCTCAAAGATTTCTTTTTCTGAAGTCTTGAAAGCCTTCCAGAAAGATAGTTTCCCTTACTACATAAAGCAACAGTAGCATCACACCCTGAAAAAACATGCTGAAGGCATAGTAATAATGCCTTCCCTTTCGTAGACTTTGAGCAGCACAAATTTGAGAATTATAAATCTTCTAATAGTTCCAACACCTGTGACAAGCATGTTGTCATATGGGGTGGGGGGGAAGCGCGCACCAATGTGAAAGGACACAAACATCTGGTACATAAACGAAGAGCAGAATCATTTTTGTGTCTGCCTAGTCATGTGAGCTTTGAAGAGCTCCAACATTTCCATTTGATGACTTTGCTTCATATCTCACACTGCCCGTCTTCGTGTTTTCTGTGCACGTTGAATTTATTTATCAGAGAAGTATGTATGCCGATCTTTATTTTTATTGCGGATTCACGCGTTTGCCGAAAGACAAGCGCGGAACAGAAACATGGTCACGTGACAAGCTCTAAGCCACTCAAGATTTCCATCTTGTCAACGCAAGTCGTTCAACTCTTCTACTTCGTCCGCTCTGCCTGATATGTTTGACACAGGAGAACCAATAAAATCTCAAATCAGTGCCCATGCTCATTTGACGATGGTCTGGAGTCTGGTTGTTGAGTTCATTCTATAATTATAATTGGTTCTGTGCCAAGCAGTATTAGAGCTCTAAAAACAATTTCAATTGAAACGTTGATTATTTTTTAAAGATTTGAGTCTCAAATTTGAAATTGTTTCAAATCCTTAAGTGTTTTAAGGATTCATGGGCCAATGCTTATTAGATTTATTTGAATTAAGTGGACCAAATAAAGTAAAGTTTTACATCCATTACTGTTTCCAGCCCGAGTCCGTCATATATTTTCCACAGCTGGTTGCTAGGCCTGTCATAGTTTCATTGTCCTAAAATCTAACTTAAGACTAGGAAAGGCACAACATCCTATCCTCTGACATTAATTTATCAATGTGAAAGGGTAAACCCATATTTTCACCAGTGATAAATTATTTGGCCATGCCGAGAATCGAGCCCAGGACCCCGTAAGCAAACATACTGCCGTGCGAGTTAAGCACACTTGTCCAACCGAGAGCAAGTCTACTCCCTTGACCCAAAGAAAATGTTTGTGACAGTAAAAGCTTGTCCTCTCTTAAAGAAGTGTATGTTTAGTCTTTAGTGTTTTAGTGAAACATGACAGTGTGCTGGCTATCCCTCCTCGACCTGAAAAGATTTTTTACAAAACTAAAAAAAAATATTTGAGTACTCTGAATTACTGACCTTTTCCTCAAACATTCCTGGCTTCGTTAATTTTATTTGATTTTAACATATTACATATTAAATTTATTTAAAATTGGAATCTGTGCGATTATAAATTTTTTCACAAAAAAAAAGTCATTCTAAAAAGATTATGTTTATACTAACTTATGGTTTATTGGTTTATCCATGGATCTATTACAGAAATTCAACTTGAAATATTTAGTCTATAAATAATGATCTGTACTAGTCGAATTCTAATTGAGTTTGAGCCAAATTTGTATGAAAACTAGTGTCTGAAGTGAAAAATTACTACTTGCACTCCCTTATTTAAATATGCATTACTTCAAATAATAATTGTTCAATATATCTAGAAATGCGAGAAGTGAAATTGAATGAACCGATATCTGTGTTTAGCCATTCAAAAATACATAAATAATTATAAAGCTGAGAATTGAATTTTTTCTTTAAGAAATACCTCTTTTTCACTTTTTTTGGGGTATTTTGTTGTACACATTTGGTTTCCTCTCTTAGGAAGTGGAGTTGCACATTGCACACTCCTCCCTGCTGAGTTCCGATAGAATGAAACCTAAGTCAAGGGATTGGGTGGTAATGATCGGGTTTCTTAAGGGGTAGACATTATCTCTTTGTCCAGTGTCAGCAGTGTAAAGTGTGAACTTTCTTCTTTTCATCATAACAGCCATATTGTGTTTGTTCCTTTTATACGCTTCTATCCGCCTGTCCTGTACCTTCTTAAAATTATGTATTAAAGAATTAGATATTAAAAGTTTGAAAATAAATATTTCAGAAATTAATTTTCAAATGTTCACAACCATAATTACTATGCAAATCCAATGAAGAGCATTTATATTTCAACCAAGCAAATTAAAAATGAATGGGTGAAAGGTAATGCATTTTTGCTATGGAAGACAAAAATACTTCAACTAAATGCTTCAATATTCGTTAATTGATAAATTATATAGAAATTGGTACTTTGTTCAAGTCCCGTATCCAGGTGTTATTTCTTAATTTACAAATACGATACTTGAATCTGATATGATTTTAGTAAGTCAAGTGAAATAAATGTAAAGGATTTTTTCCTCCTTCAATTAGTTGGTTGAAAAATTGACGTATGTTGATTAAATTCAGGTTGACTGTACAAGATATTTTGTTTAATCCCACTAGTAATTTTATTTGCCTTTATTTTATTTTAATAAAGTACAAGGTCAAAGTTATTGATATTTGTTTGAATGTTATGCTTAATTACTGAAGCTAAACTTATATTTGACATGTTTCAACTTATACTTCTGATATAATTTTTATTTATTGCTAGACTTAAACTAGTATTTAATTTATTAATAAAACATGTTTGATTAAATCCCTAAAATTGGTCAATAACAAGGAGTAAGAGCACATTTATACAGTTGAGTTTACCCGAATAAATAATGACTTACTTAACTGGGTATTGAAACAATTTTGAAGCAGAAATTTCAATCAGCTTAAAAGCCAATGAACATGTGGCTTTGTCAAGCGCCGTCAGTATTCTTACAATCGAGTTAACTCGGAAAGTGTAAATGTGCCTGACTTAACCAACCGTTCTAACCTGTTCGGCGAGCCCTTGGTGTAACATGTAACCGAGGGTCCCCTCGAGGTCGGTTGTCATTATTCAATCCACGGACGCGGGATCGTGGGAGAGTTTCAGTACCTTCGGCAGTGCCAGATTCACTAGTGCTCTCTCCGTCGGGCGTGGTTTCGCGCGGTGAAGAATCCAGACCTTGATCTGGAACAATACCAACCAACTCGGAGGCGAGCACGCCATTCCGAAGCGGATAAACGGGAACAGTTGGTCGATCCTCTGTCGTTCTAAAGCTGGTGCCATTTTCTGTCTGTGACGGTGTCGTCTCGACATTCAGATTGTCCGTCATGGCGGCTGTAGAGGTGGTGGTACGGCCGGAGTTGGTGTTACTGCCTCTATTGGCTGTCAAGTTAATCTGGGCCTTGAATTCAACCAATATTAGAGTAATGGACAGGTAAAGTAGTTTCAAATTATAATTATAGGGGTGAGTTAGGTCAGTTCATAGGGAAACCTCCCTCAGTTCAACTGACAGGCATTCAAAACTCAATCCAGCCAATCACAAGGTTTGGATTAACACACACAGAACAAATCTAAATAAATCACAGGACATCTGCCTCTACCATAGCGAGCCTGGTCTTCTCTGTTCACAAACTTTTACTCAAGGGACCCAATCAACTTTACAACCAACATATAATCTATAGTTGTAGAGAAATTAAGACTGCTCCATCGAGCGCTGTAAAGAGATTTGAAAATAACTCATTAAGAGCATTTCTTTAAAGAAAATTGCTTATTGCTTTTTTGAGGTATTTTGTGTAAGAATGTGCAGTAGAGAGAATGTAATGAGAAGAGGACATCAGGGAGAGTTGTTCTATAGGTGTGTAAGAGACCTGCTATGGAGAGTTGTTCTATAGGTTTGTAAGAGACCTGCTGTGGAGAGTTGTTCTATAGGTGTGTAAGAGACCTG
>CABFVX010004626.1:0-62426 GCA_902151425.1 Timema shepardi | reverse complement strand
CCCCCCACCCTCCCAATCAATTAAGCCCCCATTGTTCGTTAATTAGCTCTTTGTTCTGTCACAGAAATCGACAATCCTTCCTACTCACCAGGTCACCCACAGAAATGTTAAATTTCCTGTTAAATATTTAGAAAGCGCTATTTTTACCTTTCAATGTATATTTAAATTATAAAACTTAAACCGTAAAATATTAATAATTATAAGATGGCACTTTGATGCCTTTCATCTAGATTACAGCGTAAACTTTATATTTCTACTTGAGACATATTTGATTTATTTTGATAAAAACATTTTTTTGCTTTCAAAATTGCAAAAACTGATCATTGTCATATTCTGCAACTACTTCTCTATTCTTTCTAAGCTTATATTTCATTTCATCCTTCACCTAAAACCACACTGATTCATGTCAGTAATAAAGAGTCCCGTTTCGTCGGCCGCATGGTCTAAAGCACTGCTTTCGCACTAGAATATATTGCCGATGACGTAGAGATCTAGGTTTGAATCTCTGTCGGTTGTACTGAGGGTGGTTTTACACTCTCCTTACATGCAAATGCGGGTACACTTCATCTAAGCATAGCCTTCCTTATACCTAAACCATTAGCGTAATTAGTACATAAACGTATACAACCCGAATGGTATTAAAACGCAGTGCTGAAAAAAAAAGCTAAGAAAGAGGGTAAAGAAAACTACAAACTTTCTTATCTCAAGTTAAAGAGGAAAGAAAGCTCATTGATAGTCCTCAAATAGCTTAAATTTTCTGCTGTAAGCCTATAAAAAATTACTATATTTGTTAGAGGAAGGCTAAATCTAGAACACATTTTCATCAAGCCTAGTCTCATAGCTCCGCAAATATTGATTAAAAAGTAATTGAAACTGAGCTAATGTCACATTTTCACACTATTTTTCTATTAGTAAAGCACAAATTATAGGATTGCTAGGGAAAAAAAGCCTTTTTGGAATATTTCTACTTTATTTTTGTGTGAATAATATTTTGAAATAACGCATGATAGAATTAAATATTGCGTTTGAGCCTAACGTCTGCGTGACAAATTTCTCATTTACTTAAAGGCCCCCCTTTAAATTCAATGACCCAATTGAATACTTAGTGCCTCTCAACAAACATCGATTTAATGTATGTACCTTATTTAGTGTAGATCCGTGTTGGAATCCTCACGGGTATTCCGAGGTTTTTTTTACCCCTAACTACTTTTCCACTTTATTTCTTCCATGCAAATACTAGTATTTTTCCCATCTAAAATAATTTATATATTTTTCATTATGATGATTAAATACTACCACGGTTCAAAACATACTGATATAACCTATTAATAACACCAATTATCGGCCTCGGTGGTCTTGGGGTAAAGTGCTCGTCTCAAGAACTGATGGTCGTGGGTTTAAACTCTGCCTGGTCACCGGATTTTTCTTGAACGATAAAAATCCGTAGCACATTTTCCTTCGGAGGGGAAGTAAAGCCGTCGGTCCCATGTCAATAATTGTGGAATATAAAATAACCCTGAAACGTATGTGAAAATACCTTTCCCGGCGATATTGATAGGCAATTTTGCTCTCGCTCATAGAAATTCTCGTAATCAGTAGATGAAAAAAAAAGTTCTCGTTAAATATCTCAAATAAATAAATCAATTAAAAAACCTCTTGTGGATTTGTGGGAATTACAATACATGTGCTTCGCTCTCTCTTAAACTGAAGATAATACAAACTGTAGAAAACGTTCTCATATTTAAAATTAAAAAGTTAATCAGGCTGTTTATGAGAGTCATATAAAAAAAAGACCACAATATTGGCACGATAACTTGAAAACACTCACCGCCTTCCTCGAACGTATTACCTATTCCTTCATCTTTACTATAGTCCTCGTCTAAGTCTATCGGTCGATTGTATAGTTTTCCAAAACATTCCTAAAAAAAAAAAGAGGCAAATTCATAAATCATAATCAAATAACTTTCTTTGTTGTAATATCTTGTGATAGTTAAAGTATAGCCAAATTGAAATAAGATTATAACTCTACTAAGCATTGTATTTCTGAACGTTTTCTTGAAAAACTCGAGGGGCTTCCCCTGAGTAGTAGAACAGGCTGCCGGAGGGTGGTGGAGTGTAAGGGGGGTGATTCCTTAACTCATTCAAATACATTCGGGAAGGTTATTCCTGTGATAAATATCCTACATTTCAAGAAACTCTTGGTATAAAACATCCTCATGTGCAGGTGCTATGATTTTAGCAAACACTTTGCACGTTATTAAATAAAAATATTACTTTGTGATTAAAATTTACCATGTAAACTCATTAACTCCACTGGTAAAACTCACGATCGAACTATACCGACCGAGAAGCTGCTGTCTTTAGCAATGATAGTACTATCATTTACGGATTGAAGGTGTCAGCACAACGAACCCTCCTGATGCTAATCTCAGTTTTATAGACAAGAGCCGCTACCTATTTATCCTTTATAGCTCCTCATTAATTTTGTTCTCGCGAGGCTGAGTGGACCACGTTCCTGACCCACTGCTTCACAGATACATTCTGGAAACACTGGGAATCGAACCCGTGACTGAGGTAGTATTAATCAAAACAAGAATAGGGGCTACTGCGTATGTTTTGGTGAAATTATTGTGGACTTTATGTTAAAGATTATCGTATTTTCGTGGCCTCGGAACATCGGATCACCACAGGATGACTTAACACCCACTTTTAAAACAACTATTCTATATCAATTCTCCAAATATATTATATTTAGAAAGTTTTGAATTCCTTCTCAACCTCCTAAGTACCTCTTGCTGTCTAGGTAGAACTTAATCAAAAACTTAAAATAGAATGTACACTCCGTTTACCCTGAATATATAGCAGTCTTATTTTTACGGATTACACTATAACCATATATTACAAGATACAGTAGCCCCATGACTTCTTTGGCGCTGACTGACAGCTAACAGCTGACTTATAACAGTCAACATTTAGGTATACACTTGAATTTTGACTGTCAGAAGTGACAGTTGCTAAACACATGTTTTTGCAGATCATATGGTTCGGCGTAGGAATACATAATTTGATTTGGTATCTTTTCAGAGCTGTCAGCTGTGAACTGTGAGTTGTCAACACCAAAGCAGCCATGGGGCTACTGTAGTTACTTTATAGAGTATAGTATAACATCGCAAAGTAAGATTTTAGGATGAACAAAAGATAAATTATAAAACATTTTTGGTTTGCTTGGCGACACATTGACACAAAAACAATCAATGGCATCAATCACCCACACTAGTGGTCTCGCGAGAAAAGGCGTCAATATCATCTTGTCTGGTTTTTCCAGTGTCTCAGAAGTCTAGACTCTAATCCCGGTTGGATGTACTGAGATAGTCTTCCTAAATGGTTTCCCTATAACGCCATGACAATTTCAGGTACACTTCCTTTAAATTCTAACTTCGTCCCAATCCCATTAGCGGATATGTCTAGTTCAGAGGTCCCCAAACTTTTTGTAACTTAGAGCACATTCAAAACTAACGGTAGTGCGGCGGGCACCAATCACTTTACCAAGGTAAATTTATAGCTGAACATAATTCATAATGCAAATANCCCCCCCCATACACACACACAAATACATTAAATTAATAAAAAATTATTATTTTAAAATTAAAATAAATGTGTTTTAAATTCGCATATAAAATAACGCAAATGGTACTCACACAAAGTTAGTCCAAAACCAGTTTAAACAATTGAAACAATTTTTACCACCAAAATAAACACACATCACCATTTTGGTAATTAGGTACATTTTTAAAATACATATTTATTCTGTGTTTATTCATTCAACAAAGCTGGGTAGACCCATGTCAAGATATTTACAAAGGAAATAGGAAGTGTTAGCGTGGTATTAGTGAGTAGAATGATTTTTCCGAGTAATAAAGTACATTTTGTAATTAAGCCGGCAAAGAAAGAAGAATGAGAGGAGGGGTAGGGGGAGGGGGGTTCTTTCAATCACCAACTTCTTGAGAACAGCATACCTGGAAATAAACACAAACCTGATTTTTTGGGGAAAAGTGAAAGATTAAAATTATTGGTCAAGAACTTTCTAGCTGTGGTCAAAAAGTGGCGGACAGACGCAAAAGGCTCTGCGGGTGCCATGGCGCCCACGGGCATAGGGTTGAGGACCCCTGGTCTAGATAGTCTTGATGGAACGTAAGACGTGAGGAAATTAAAACAATAAAATAGCGAATATTAAACAAATAAATCTATTATTCTAAAGTAGTGATATATTACTTACGATTGATTTGCACCAAATCCTTCTGATACTCTTTGTGGGTTAGTATACCAGTGTGATTAATTTAGAAGAAAAACATCTGATTTTCAGTTCATACTTCTTGACGTACAAAATATTTAACGACATAAGAAAGAATTAAGAGGGTACTTATAGGAAATGCACTCGCATTGGCGTGGGTGGGAATATAAGGGACGCGAGAAAAGATAAGTGTTTATGCAGTTTTTCTAACAAAACTTTTTTTGTTTCCAAAATAGACCAAATATTTCTCCAGTAGGAACAAAGAGTTTAATTTTCTTCACGTGGGGATATCAACAGTTGTTGAATATCTGTCATGAGCAGTGGCATTATACTATATACTTTTTTTTAATGAATAGATAAAGTTGTCATTTAAGGAAACCTTTGACATATATTCAACAACTGTTGATATCATCGTGTGAAGAAAATTAAAATCAATGTTTCTACTGGATAAATATTTGATTTATAAATTTATATATAAAATTTATTTATTTTTGATAAAAAAATATTTTCATGTAAAACTGAAAAAAAAACCTTATCTTTTCTTGCGTCCGCTACATTCCCACCAAAACCACATTAAGTTCGGTAAAACACTCTTTGTGCAGCCGGCTCGATCCCAATAGCGTACGCAACATTGAGAATTAGGAGGGACTCAAGGGGGGTTTTGGGGGAGGTCTCCCCATCTGTCAGAGGAAAATTTTTTCTTACCATTATATACACCTAAAACATTTTGGAATGGTTTTCTATTGGTATTTGTTAACTTGATTATTTATGTTTTAACTATTATAAACGTGATAATCTAACAAAATAATAAATAAATAGGCCTAAATCAAAGTTGGCTTAGCCGTCACATAGACCTACTGTCACAAAAATCACCGATTACTTATAATAGTTAAATGTCTAGCCACTGTGCAACTACTCAATAGAACCACGTGTGAAACTGGGAGAATTGGAACCTGCCGCAATCTTCAGGACTCAGGCCACTTCCTAGACTGCAAGAACATCAATTAAGACTATTAGGGAGGATCAACACAAGGATGCGTGGCTCTTGATATTTTCATTACTCACAATGTTTAACTGGTTATACCTTACCCTCTCACCCCCATTTTATTTTCTCTTCGGATCTGCGTAAATCTCGGGGCATCCCCAAACTACGATAGGGGGGCTCGAGCTCGAGCCCCCTCAATCCCCCTCGTGGGTACGTTACTGTTAGGTCCTAAATTTAATAACTTAAAATAATACAAATAAATAGCCAAAAGTTATTTTTACCATAATTAATGCAGTATAAATTTACTATCAGGAATACTCACGTCGGAAATATATAAAATTGCCAGAATCAAATGTATTAATTGCATTTTACTGAATAATTTAGTATATGAGAACATTCAGGATCGTATGTAACCGTTAGTATCGTACTGAGCGGAACTTAAATGTATCTCAATGTACTAACGTGCATGTGTTATATATCCTCACACACACATGTCTCTTTGATAAGACGATCGTCTCGGAAATTCTAAGAATAGTAATAAATATACTAGAGGAAGTGGCTTTCCACAGCGTCCTTTCCTCTACCGTACGTGCTAGAGACGGAAAGGGGAAACATAATATATTAAAATTAAATACCATATCAACGGGAATCCCAAACGAGGTGAAAGGTTGCCTTGATATGAATATAGAAGGCCGTTTAGGTCAATTATTTCAGATAACATTGAGATTTAAAAAATCATTGTGCAGATATTGAACGCAACAAACAAGATGGACTCAATCTTAAACGTCTTGTCGACTGAAGTTTTATGTTTAGTTTTGGCAAATAATGTTTGAGCCGAAAGATTAACTGAATGTTAAAGTCCATGACGTCAGCCCACAATCCACCTATATACCAACGAAGTGGCCCCAGTATGTTGGTTGTAGTGCCAACTCCTGCGGATGGTTGCTGACATGTGGCCAACACAACGAACCCTCTGGCCGTTAATCTCTATTTTCTAGATCTAAGTCACTACTTTTTCATTGAAGTAACTCCTTATTTGTCCTCACCAGAGTGAGTTGATCCCCTTTCAGACCCAGTACTTCAAAGAAAATCTAGAAGCGCCGGGGATTGAGCCCGATACCTCTGGATATGTGGCTGGGAACTCTGACCACTAGACCACAAAGGTGGTCTCAATGTCTCCTATGCAACATTTTAACCGTTTTTGGTTGCGGGAGGAGAAGAAGGGCTGTGAACGGTTATTATTATTATTATTATTATTATTATTATTAGCACCGCGTCTTACTACCCGTTTGGGTTGTACGCACTTACGTTAATGTGTAATGATAACATGATTGTGAGATGAAATGGAAGACCTACAGTTTAACGTTTGATCCGAACCACGGTGGATGCCTGGTATTACGCACATTCACAAGTTGTGATTAATAAACGTCTTGTCAGAGCTGAAGGAAGAGTTTAGCAATCAGATAAATCTGTGCTGGAACCGAGGATTGAGCCCCGGACCCCCAGTACAGAAGTTTGACACCTTAACCCTAGACCGCCAGGGGCTGTGAACGAAATGTAAATAAGGCTTTAGAGTACTATGCAAAAGAAGCAAACAAAACTTTGTTACCAACTAGAAGGACAGGGTGTAATGAGGTGGACTGGATAGAACTAGCTTAAGATAGGGATAGGGTGTAATGATGTGGACTGGATAGGACTAGCTTAAGATAGGGATAGGGTGTAATGAGGTGGACTGGGTAGGATCTAGCTTAAGATAGAAGGTGTAATGAGGTGGACTGGGTAGGACTAGCTTAAGATAGGGATAGGGTGTAATGAGGTGGACTGGGTAGGATTAGCTTAATATAGAGATAGGGTGTAATGAGGTGGACTGGGTAGGACTAGCTTAAGATAGGGATAGGGTGTAATGAGGTGGACTGGGTAGGATTAGCTTAAGATAGAGATAGGGTGTAATGAGGTGGACTGGGTAGGACTAGTTTAAGATAGGGATAGGGTGTAATGAGGTGTATTGGATACTACTAGCTCAAGATAGAGATAGGGCGTAATGATGAGGACTGAATAGATCTAGCTCAAGATAGAAATAGGTGGCGTGCTTTTGGTAGGTACTGTACTCGTATTATCAACCTTTACCAATATCACAAATAAAAACTCAACTGGTTATCATCAACATTCAACACTCAGTTTGTCCAAATGTTGTTTCCTACTAAATCTGTTACAAATTGTAAAGAATGAGGATTCAAGTTGTTTGAAGTTAAGTTAATTTTCGTTGATATTTTCGACATTTAACTATTGTCTTTTGCCAGAAAATTTTTGAAACAGGTATTTCTTTTAATAGTGTAATCCTGGACATCACATTGATTCGAAGTTTTATCCACGATTACCTTATCATATGCATGCGCTGCAAAAAAATAAATAAATAAAATGTTGTGAACAAGAAAACGAGGTACATTATATTTTTCAGACACCGCTTCGATGAATATTGTAAGTGGTAATTATATCTTTGACTCTGGTGGTAATTAATAATGTAGTATTGAGTTTCTGTTTCTAAGCCGGCCGACGGCTCGCATTGTAATTGGTGTTTTTCAAAGAATAATCTTGTGAAATAAAACATAGATTTTTTCTAGTTCTTAATTTATTGTAATATTGTTTAAAAAACCGAACAGATTCCCAAGGGGGTGAGGTGCGTTGATTCCACCCCCTTCGTCCTACAATAATGTACACCTTCTTCAGCCACACCCTGCGTACACTTATGTATGCCTAAATTATTATGAATCTGTGTGCATTTGAACTTTTGCCGTTTCATAAAAACGTTCTCAATAAATTTTAAATTTCATTACAATGTTGTTGTGTGAATTTGTGTGTATAATTATTATTGCCAATTATTCATACCACTGTCCAAATTTTTGATTGAACAAGTTTACCCGCCACATTGTGAAGATAGTACCCTCTGTTTTTTCCTTGTTAAAATAAACATCAGTATGATACATTCTTTAGTGTTTTTTTAACTAACCACTTTTGGTTTCTTTTTCATCCGGTATTATTATGTCATCCTTGCAACATCAAATAACGACAATTTTTAGTTTAACACTCAAACCATAATGGCTACTATTCATAGCTCACCTACCTTTCTGTCCATGTACAGAACATATCATATCCAAGAAGATTAGACAAACCTTGGTTCTAAGTTGTCTTTACAGAGCTCGTCTTTTTATTATTATGTGCGCTACGATAAGAACTTGGCTACAGATCATATCAACCAGAGGCTCCCTGCCATTGGGAAGAGAGAGAAAGAAGTTTTCACTTTATTGATTTTCCCTCTTCGTTCATGTACACGCTGAAATGAATCACCTTTCATACCCATACATTTTTAATTTCGACTAATACCGTAAACAAGGTACCTACCGCTCAGGTGATAAATTATGAGCTGTTTGTGGAATATTCCTAATTAAATGTGGTACAGCTCTATCTGTACAAAATTAATTGTTAATGTATGATTTTAAATTATCTTAAGTTAACAATTGTCGTCTGCTCTAAGGTGTGTTTTCAGCTGTCATTGTGTGTATTATTGTGACCTTAGTACAAAGTCAACATTTTACAATCTAGCAACATTCCAGCAATGGCTTTTGCTAATGTTTCTTCACTTTTAAAGGCGCCAACAATGTTAGAACAATTGCTGGAAGAAATAAATTTTCAAAGAACTAAAGAAATGAGACAGCTTTTGAAAGATGGTGAGTTGAATTTTACACCTAAATCATCTATGACTAGAATTTAAGTCAATTTAGATGTGTAGCAGAGACCGGTTAGTTGAAAACACTTGACTAACATTCCACTTTATTGCTGTTCACGAGAAGTTCAGGATTCTAATTCAGACCAGGGAATTTTTAGCTTTAATACTCAATTCGGTTTTATCACCCTTGCTTCATGCTAGTGATAGTATTTCCTCATAACAGCAGTTTATGGAGTAACCAAATAACTTATTCATACCTAAACAAATCAAGGTTCCCCCAGGGGATGGTACATTTAAGGTACTTCTTTCCAGTAAACAAAATACTGTATATTATATTTTACAGATTTTAAAAATACAGTGCATTGATTAGAAAAAAAAAAAAAGAAACTCGCATAAGATATTAGATACCTGTCGGCAATATTCTGTTACATGACCTAAAAAGTGTCTCACTCACAAACACTTAACACACCTCAAACTATATTTTAAATAGTAATTATTGTCTTAGTAAACGCTCAACACGGGCCTTTTCATACAAGACACTTTCAAGACAAAGCAAATAGGTACATTTGATTAAATGGAACCCTCCACATGGGGCTCAACACAGATTTCATATCTCACATTTCTGTGTCTCATTGTTGTCAGTGGTGCACCACATAATGTGTGCATGGGACACAGGAAACATATGCAGTTGTGTTATGTGGTTAGGTGGTGCCACTCAATCTCTTGAAAGTGTCGTCTTTTAAAATACACTAAATGTCTACTAAGATCACAATTCATCTTTTTTTCGTTGTAAAACTAACTCTTGCAATTAAGACAAAATAGCCTTTTTATCTTGTTAAAAAAAATCTTTAACATCAACTAATGAACTTACGGTCATGCAACTTCTAATCCCATTTAAAGCAATTCCAACTGCCACAAACAAAATATATAAAAGTTAGATAATATAATAGATATAAAAGCTCAAATTGATGTTTAAAATAATTACTAGGATACAAACATAAATTTCAAACCTTCCATAATTATATTATTATGGTTCTTACCCAACATAACTTTACCTGCCTAACTTTTAATTCCATAATAAATTCAAATTTTGAATAATATTGATCAAATAAACAAATGATAGAAAAATATGCTGCTGTACAACACACAGCTCTTGAGTAAAAATTAAAATACAAATGACATATGAGCCAACATAGAAGTTTATCAATAGCCTGCATATTTACGTTTTTATGTTTATCTTGTGATATAAATAAGATTTTATCAAACTTTATGAATATCTGCATTAAGCCCCTATTCGCTTGTCAACTTCTTGGGTGTGGAATATATACAATGCTAGTAAATAAATTGAATTTTATACTGTAACAATTTTACTAGCCCCTTCCCCCCAAAAATACACCCGGGTTTTACTAAAAAGCCCACTTAAAAACACCAATAAAACCCACTTATTTTATTTATTATTATCACCGCGTCTTACTACCCTTTCGGCTTATACGCACTTACGCTAATGTATAATGATAGGGTGATTGTGAGATGAAATGAAGGACCTACAGTTTAACGTGGAATCCGAACCACGGTGGAGGCCTGTCATTCCTCACATTCACAAGCTGTGATTAATACACGTCTTATCAGAGATGAAGGAAGGGTTTGGCAATTGGATACTTATCTTATTTGGGATAACCTATGGGACATTTAGCAATTGTGTGATTGATTTTTGAAATTGGTTACTGTAGCTTATTTCTAATTTAATATTGTAATTTATAATAAGAATAGATACTTTGAATAAATATGTAAGCCTAACAGGTATATTAAAATTTGAAATAAACAAAATTATCTTAGGCCTAAATCAAACAATATTTTAAAAATGTCTTTATATTCCCTCTATATAAGAAGAGTAAAAATCTGAGCTCCACAAGATCTGAGCCCAGTTCTTTCAGATAAATTTTGGACTTCATTCTTTTTTCAAACTGCTCACCTCATACTGTTGCCAATAATTACTAAATTGTTGCATTATTGTTTTCCTTTATAATGTTTCTTATTATTTCCTTAAAATATACATACATACCTAATCATACTTTGCATACATCTTAAAAAACACCTCCATACTTACTCCATCCTCACTAAGGGCCATATGGAAGAACTTGACTAAGTGGATGCTAAGCGAACACTAGCATGGGTCTACTTGCATCATCATAGGTTAAAAGGTAGCGTGATAGTGTGCTCGGGACCACACTATCAGCCCACTAAGCATTCACTAATGATCTTGCATATCACCCTAACTCTCTCCACACTTCCCTATCCTTGCATATTCCCTTCACTTCAATAATATCCATACACAGAGTCATGCATGCTCTTTTATTCTTAAAATTCTTAATATCCATCTTTTACACACATTTGTCTAAAACATTTAGCCACATCGAACATGGCCTACCCCTTCCTTTTGGTCTACACACTCTTCCATCATTAATATATTTGCTTCGTTACTTGGTCGAACACTCATAATCTCAACATGCTCAAACCAATATAATAACCTTCTTCACATTAACATATTGAATTTCCTTTCAAACCTCACTCCTTCATTACACATTAATTTCTGACTCTGTCCATACAAGTTTTCTACATACATTCCAACTGCATTCACCTAGCACTTTGTGTTTTTCCTGACAAATCCACACCTCACATCTATACAACAATGTCGGCATTAACACACTCTTAAATACCATCCTCTTTGATTCTCTCAATACTCTATTCTCTGCAATAGTCCACATACTTTTCTCTGAGATGCACACACCTTTCTGTTGATTTCACCATCTAGCCTTTCATTTTTACAAAACATTCTTTCCGGGTTCACAAAATCATTCACTTGCTCCAACATTTTTCCATTAATACTAAGCTGACAATCATTTCCTGATTTATCCTTATTAAAAACTATCAACCTAGACTTATTAAAATTAAATTAAGTTTCACTTGGTTCTGAATAATAACTAGCCCACTTTGCTTGATTATGTAGTTAAATCAGTTAAATTAAATAAAACCACACAAAAAAACAAACAATAAAAGTAACCAAACTAGCTTGGGTTTATTTAAAATAGATTAACCTGTTTTCGCTTAGGAGCAAACAGTTCTCTCCTATCACTAGCAAATCTTGTCTTGGAGTTATTAAATGAACAAGTGAATTCTGTATGCAAGAACGCCACTAAGTGGACACTTAGTATAACTGAACCCTTAGTCATCATCGGCTAGAAGATGGACTGTGAGTGTACTTGGGACTACACTAACACATTACTAAGCATCCACTCACACATAGTAGCATTCTGGCATACTGTCCTATGCCTTGAATGATTATGATAGTCCAATTTTCATCGGAAGAATCTTATCTAATAGCTAAAAAAACTTAAATGGATTTACTTTCACATTTTCATATGTCATGTCCCATTATCTGCAGCTTTCACCTTCAATAGTTATTACCACCATATTTGGTTGAAATTATTAATTTTTCAGAATTTTTAACTTATTTCAAACTAATCTCAAACTAACTTTTCAATTAAGCTATCAAATTCTCATCTCCATATTTTAATGTCTCTAAATTAGTCTATTCTTATGAGTCTTATTTAGTGCTTTATTGGTTAAACTTTATTCTTTGTATGCAAAGTTATGAGTTCAAACATTATTATTCAACTTTGATCAAAATCATGGACATGTTTGACATTGTTAGTCAAATGTTATAGCTATTAAATATGTCTATATTAGATTTAAAAAAAAGATAGTGATTAAATTAATTGTATCACTGGAACAAAGTCATTGTTAGGTACCAAATGTTATGGAAGTAGGATTAAATAAATTGGGATAAACATTTTTGGCTAGTCAATAATTTTGTGACGCTTCTATAATGTACAGCTTTAAACTGTTATGGTAATGGTACATACAGCAGCCCCATGGCTTCTTTGGTGCTGACTGACAGCTCACAGCTGACAGCTTTGAAAAGCTACCAGACCAAATTATGTATTCCTATGCCAAACCAAATGATCTGCAAAAACATGTGTTTAACAGCTGTCACTTCTGACGATAACAATTTATGTATATATCTAAATGTTGACTGTCAGAAGTCAGCTGTGAGCTGTCAGTCGACACCAAAGAAGCCATGGGGCTACTGTACCAAACTGATTCTCGCGGTTATATTTTATTCATCTCATTAGATTTGCTTTAGTTGGTTTTTATTTCTGGTAGTTTTAGTTTTTACATTTAACTCGTGCATTCAAAACTAAAGTCCCTAAAGTTTTGATATACTGTTGTAGTAATATATTATTTTCTAGCCTTGAGTATTTATTTTGTCCATTTCAGATTCTGGTTTTGTGATGCTACAAGGAACCACTTACTGGACAGATCTATTTGTCCGGCACTTCTTATTCCAAACTGAGCATTGCATAGACTGTGATGATTTGTTGTTCTTTGTTAGGAAGAAACACGTTAAGGGGTCTTCTCGATATTTGCCAAAGTTTGAGGTAGGATTTTATTATTAATACCTAAAGTTTATTAACTAGCAGCTTGACCCGTTCTTTGCACAGATAAGCTGCATCAAAATTATAGTAATTTAAGTTAGGACATTAAACATCCGGCTACCAATTCTTTTTATAATTAGGGATTCCTTGTACAATCCTAGGCTAACCATGGCAATCCCAAACCATTTAAAGCGGCCAATAAATTAAAATAGATTAAATGTTTGAAAAAAAATCATATCTAACCAACAAGCTGAGTGCATCGATGAACGCAATATTGGTCTAATCACAATCATGAAGAATATAAGTGAAATGAAGTAATAAACATTGTTACAGAAAAATGTTGTGATGAAAACCAAAAAGTTTATCAAAGAACGTATATTAAATAATATACTCTGTTACAGAAACATATTGAACAAATAAGAATTTTCCAAAGAGCATATGGTTTATTGTGCTGTCGGCAGAAGTTGTTTATTTTAGTTATTATTTCACTCCTAAATAGGCGCTAGCTTATCCTTCGATTTTTAGGTTTGTTTTCTTCTTCCTAAACAAAATTAAAACTGTCTATCATATTGATAAAATTTGTTCCTATAAGTTTAGGAATTTTGATGGACCCCCACCTTTGACTCATTTACCGGGCCCCTATTTTGAAATTCCTAACTTTCCAACCTTCATGTTATCTAGGATGGTCCTTCTACCTAATTACTTGACAAATTTAAATTTTCTACCACACCTAAAACTATAGTTTTATTTCTTGGTACTCCTTTTACAATTTATAATTTTCAGACTCTTATGGTTATCTGAAGTGATCCCTTTACCTTCCATCTGAATTACAGTTGTTTACCACACTGGAAAGTAGTTTCTATTAGTTGGGGAGATTATAAACCCCTTCCCCGGCCTCTCACTATTTTTACAACTAAGTTAATATTCACTTAGAAATTTCAATTTTTAAGACTTATTTAGTTATCTAGAGTTGTCCTTATAACTCCCAAGTTAAAATTTTCAAACACACATTAAAGCTTTTACTTTTTTTTTATATCCTCGCATACCCTCCACACCATATTTCCCAAAGTTCCATTTAAAAAACTAAAATTTTCCTACTTTTATGATTGTTTGGAGTGGTTGTTTTAACTGCCAGCTTCAAGCCAAGAATCAAACCTTGGACACTTTATATAGCGATTGAACAGTCTTATAATTTTGATGATTTTCTCACTGGGCTATCACTGTTAGTCAACCTGTGAGTTATTTTCATCAACCCATCTGTAATACTCAAACTATTGTCGACCATAATCTGTATCACTAATTGTCTTTTTTTGTTGCCATCTGTACTGATGTTTTAGTTAATAGCTCTAGGATAAGCCAATATTCTCACATGTTTGTTTGGACCTGGGCCTTTTTTATTGAGTGAACATTGGCAATGAGAATCTAATAAATCTTGATAACTGGTTAGATAATTGGCCTATAGTGCTAAAGGTCTTGAATTTGAATCGTGTATTCTCATGTAATTTTTCAATAATCAATAGAATATGGTATATGGTGTTATTATGGTGGTGAACCTGCTGTGGCCTATCAAAAGTGTCCTCAAGCTGCCTCTTTAGTATTAGGACTTATCACATGCTTTTATAAATACATTTGATGATTTAAAAAAAAAAATTAATTCATAATTTAAAAATTAAAAAAAAAATTCTCTACAAACTTGTATTCTTTAAATGTTAGTTAATATTCACCATAAGTATTCATTTTATATTATTGTAAGTTTGGTTAAGAAAAAACACATAACAGTATTTTATTGTTATACGCTAAATATANATATATATATATATATATATATATATATCCTAAGTATCGTAGCCAATGTGAACTGTCTAGGTTTTAAAATACTTTTGTTTCACAAATAATTTTTCGAGAGTAATTAAAAATATAATTGGATATGACGGTATACTTAACCATTTATATATATATATATATATAAATGCTCTATTCTTGGCCTATATCAATTCATTAAAAAGGTCATTTATAGTAAGAGAAAAGCTTTCATTTTATTCAACAGTGTACTTTACTTAATTTTAGACAGAAGTGGATGTTTTCCGCAAGGACAGCCGCAAACTTCCAATCGGAGATCCAGATATTGATTGGGAGGAAACTGTTTACTTGAATTTGATCATTCATCAGTTTGATTATACACTGACTCTTGCGATTTGCACCAGGACAAGTCCTAAAGAGTTGCAAGTTCTTAAAAGGCATTCACAGGTATTATACAATAACAATAATGAAATAATTTAAAAGTATATTCACTGGATTGATCATTTATAGACCCCTCACTTTACACGTTATAGATTTTATATAACTCTAATGAAAATACTTACATAAAACATACATTTTTTGTAGGCCATTTTAACCTACTGGGGGTTTTTGTGAAAAGGAATTTGTGTAATTTGCTTACTCTACTCACACACACCTACTTTTATCAAGAACTCTATATTTTGGAACCCGCCTCGGTGGCGTAGTTGGCTAACGCGCTTGTCGTGTTGAGCTCGACTGCTGAGGACGGGGAGATCGAGGTTCGAATCTTGGTCAGGTGAACTGGGGGGTTTCCTAAATTGTTTTCCACTCTCCCTCCACGCAAATTCGGGTTCACTTCTTCTAATTCAACCTTCCCAATTCCTAATCCATTAGCGTAATTAGTACTTACAGCGTATAACCCGAACGGGTAGTTAGACGCGGTGCTAAATATCATATTATATATATTTTGGAGGAACATTATGTGCATGAATCATACATATATTTTTCCACCACCCTTCAAGCATTAAAACAAGTAATTTATCATAAGGATTCCCATTTTCTGGCACTTTTATGTATAAATTGTTGATCCTTCTCAATAACATGAGAATTCAGTGAAAAAGTTGTACAACTTTGAAATAAAAGACGATACAATATTAATTAATAGTTTTGCGTCTATCACACCATCATGGCTCATTTAACTTTACCCCTTAATTCAGATGAACAATTCCTTATCACGAGTTAGAGTAATTTAACTCCAACCCGCTTCGGTGACCGCATGCTCTAAGGCATCACTCTTGCAATAGGATATACTACCGATGACAGGTAGATTGGGGTTCAAATCTGTCAGGTGTACTGAGGGTGGTTTTTCCTAAAGGGTTTTCCACTCTCCAACCACACAAATGTGGCTTTACTTCCTTTAAATTCAACCTTCCATATCCCTAACATTAGTTTAATCAGTACATAAGCATATAACACAAAAGGGTAGTAAGACACGGTGATATAAAGAAATGTAAGAAATATTTTAGGTCATGCTGTAAAAAAAAGTTATTTTATTAAATAATTGTTATTTATGAAGAATTTGTGAAATTTTAAAGTAATAGTAATTTACACTTTAAATACCTCTCCCCTCTTTTCGGTAAGCTGGGAGCTAATATAGGATGTACACACATATTTACTATTTCAACAGATTTTGCATACAACTTTCGTTTTGTATTAATTTTAATATTTTAAATAGACTATATGTAATTATTTAAGAGGAACATGTTAAATGTGCTTCTTTCATTTAAACAGGCTATACATATTTAGCGAGTCTGACAACATATTTTGGAGACCCTGGTTCGACTACCATGGTGCTTAAATATTTTAGAACTTGTGTTTGTTTTTTTAAAATGTAAAAAATATATATATATTCATTTATCTATTTACTTATTTAAGTGATAGGACATTTGATTCCTCAAGTCAATAAAATCCCAGGAAATTTGAAAAAATCTCAATACAATATTTAGAATAAAATTATGAAGGCATTGTCTTGAAATAACAATTTTAAGCAATTAGGAAAAGTGTGTGGTCTAACGCACTACTCTCGTGTTGGACTAAACTGTTGAAGATGGGGAGGTTGGGTGCATTGAGGGTGGTTTTTACCTAAACAGTTTTCCACTATCTCCTTCCACACAAATGTGGTTGCACTTCTTCTTAATTAAACCTTCTTAATACCTGAACCATTAATGTAATTAGTACAGAGGCGTATAACCTGAACTAGTAGTAGAACTATATATATATACTTTTGTTATTGGTAAAAAAACAAAATCACAAAAAAGGATAAAATTGTTTAATTTACTCAAAAAGTTTTTTTTTATGACATATATAGGCTATGACAGACAAAATAGCTTTGCCACTTGTACCAAGCCTTTGGCAACATTTTTTATATTCAATTTTAAATGTTTTCATTTTCATACAACTGTAAATATTTAAAGATTCGAGGATTTGAATTTGTATTCAAGATCGGCAAAAAAAAGTTTCAGATTTGAGATTTGGATTCAAGAAATATATGATTCAATACATCTTTGTTATGAAGGTATAAATATAACTATTTCCTGTTACTCAGAGCTTGCTGATCAGTCTTTAGTGAACTCTCTTAGGTTAAGTTAGTAGATATATATATATAAAACCCTGTTAATTTAAAACACTGTCTTAAAGATATGATTTTTTTTCCCCTTTAGAAAGTGTATGCATCACCTAGTCGACGGAGAATGGACACGAAGGGGGAAGTAGAAGAAATGACTTACCCTCATGTTTGTTTTATGGTGGATAACTTTGATGAGGTATTTATTTAATCAATTTGTCTCTGAATGAATGAAAATGATTAATTTGTGATAATGTTTATGGTTTGACAAAATTTTACTATGAGAACATTTGTTGTATATCTATACAAGTCTTGAATATGTTTATTGAAAGGTGATTGTTAAGAGTAAAATACAATTTTGCTAACACAAATAGATGTTCCATTAAATTTTGACGAATTTAGAACTTGACACTTACTCACTTAATCTATGGCCTTAGGAACTCAAAAGTTTATTGCCACACTTATAAAAGTACGCCAAATATATCTTGAGCTATTTTCATCCAGTTCATCTCATAACACCTTATCTCTTTCAGGTCTATTCTAATGCTATTTTTGATGATGGGGATATTGAGGTTCGAATCTTATGGGTGTACTGAGTTTTTTCCCCGAAATGGTTTTCCATTCAACCTACACGCAAATGTGGGCATAATTTATCTAAATATAACCTTACTAATCTCTACTACCTTTAGCATAATTAGTACATAATGGATAGTAACCATAATACAATTTATCCTCCCATCTGCGTCTAGGTCTCCCCAATGGTCTCTTCCCATTGGGTTTGCCAGATAATACCCTGAACATGGTTATAGAATCCCCCATTCGTGTTGCATGTCCTGGCCACCTTAATCTAAAAGACTTGATTTTCCTAACAGTGTCTTGTGATGAGTACAGGGTATGTAACTCATAATTATGTAACCTACTCCACTCCCCATTATCCTCATCCCTTATTGGACCATATATTTTCCTAAACACCTTGTTTTTGAATACCCAAAATTTTGTTTCATCATGTAATGTAAAAGACCAAGTTTCACACCCACATAGAATAACCGGTAACATTAGGCTATTGTTTTGTGTGTGTGTGTGTATGTATGTATATAAATATATAAAAAAATCAATGTTAAGAAAATAGGCTTAAACACATAATCGCACAAAGAAGAGAGATCATCCACTGCTGGTGCACTTGTGTGAATCCCTACCCTTCTTGGTCAGTGTTAAGCACACAAACTCACCTAATTTTGTTTATGAAGCTCTCAAATTTTTAATAATTACATACTAGATGTAGCACTTACTCACTATATGATGATGAAGTACCTAACTCATTTGTTCTTTATGCATGCACGCACCCTCGGTTTTCAGAGAGGGCTAATTTTTATCAGAACAAAGCTTACTTTACATTTTGAAATAATATAAATTTAATTTATCATTGGTTCATGTTTTATTCGTCATAAAAACAAACAAATATTAAAAAAAATATATTTCATTTCAGTTTTATGTTTAGGTTTTCTGTGATATTTTGGTTCGAGATGGTGAGATGGTTTGTGTGGAGCTGGTTGCGTCAGATCGAGATGGAGCAATTCAAGGTGTCATATTTCTTGGTTCTATTAGATATGATGCACTTAAGAAAGTATATGATGCTAGGGTGAGTTGTTTATTTATGCATATATTATAATCTTAAACAATTTATTAGTAGACTATTTGAAGCTCCATTCCATTTTGTTTGGTTCCCTTTATACAGGGCTCTAGTAAGATGTACTCGACATATGACTACATCCATTATACATCATAGGCGCATAAACTTCTCTCTTACTCATTAAATAAAGCTAACTTATTTGCTGATATTTTATTGTAAAATGATTTTCTTTACTTGAAAAATAATTTTATAAACTAAAATCCTAATGGAAATGACTTTTAGAAAATTTAAATATGAGAGCCGAAAAGAAGGATACAAGCGAAGGGTGTCAAAGGTGAGATTATAAAAGGTGTTTAAGGTGACAATGCAACGATTAGAATGAAATTGGTGATTCTCTATGTAATGTAAATAATGCCTTACAGGGTATAGGAGGCAAGTGTTCAAGGATGTGAACAAATCTGATTTAAGAGGGTGAAAAAGGGTGAGGGGTCCTTAGTTTATATGAACACAATGAAAAGTTTGTTTGTATGTTATAAGCATTGCACAATGTCTACCATACACAGAGGTCTGAAATTAAAAAAAAAAATTCCTGTGTACAAACTTATGCACCTTTATCATGGAATATTTAAATTTTGATTTGATTCTCTTAAATTATTTAAAAACCGGGTTTGAAGCAAAAGAGCCATGGGCGATGTAGGTCTTAAAGGCACTAACTTTAAAGTTACCTTCCACGTACAATTTTAAAACTAAAAACATTTTTCCCAATCAACATCCGGTACTCCAACTAGTTACAAATAGGTCCAGGTGACCAAAGCTGGATGCTCTCATCTAAAGCTGATTATGAATAGGACTAGGTATGGTAGAAGGAGGCAAAAAAGGGTATTAAAATCAACCAATGCAAAGCCTCACATCATTAGTACATGGTCTTGTACAGGCCCTCACGGAGGGGGAGCTAGCTGGGCCATTTGGCCAGGGCCTCCCATTCTTGGGGGGCCTCAAATTTACACTTTGATGTTAACTCTTAGTTTGGTTATAATTACAAAAACAAAAATACACAGACAGGTTTGAAAGAAGATGATGTTTATTTATTGTTCTTACACTTCTTAATTTTTAAATTTACTCTGAAGGGGGCCTCAGAATGGGAAGTGACCCGGGAGTCTCTTAACCTATGTGAGGGTCTGGTCTTGTGTTGGACTGAATTTCCTGTTGTTGTGAGATCTGAGTTTTGAATCTCTGGTGGGTGTACTGAAGAGGGTTTCTTTCCTAAATAGTTTCTCACTGTCCTTATTCACAAATGTGGCTACATTTCCTCTGAGACTCCCCTTATCTACAGCTATTCAATTAACCTAATTAATGTATGTTCATATTAAATCTGTACTTTGACACTGTAAAAAAAAAATCCACGACGAAACAAAAGTTTGCCTTAAAGAGTTCACCTAAAGTAAATTAAACAAAATATGATTGACACAGCAATGTTTTGTGGGTTTGATCCTTGACCAAGAAGAGAAAGGGCAGAGAAAATGAAACTATGTGTGTTTGCAATACTCATCAATCAGTACTAAGTGTGTATGGACGTTCCCTTTAGGGGTTGGAAAGGAAATGTTTAAACAGGGTCATTGGTGCATAATATGATTAGAGTGCAGGCTTGCTTGAAACTTTAATCTCACACAATCTTTTAGATATTTAATAAACACACTAAAAGTCTTCAAAACTAAAAATTCAAATAAACTCAGAAATAAATTCAATACATTGCGGACTCTCTAACGGCATTTCACACGTTGTTTTCTTTTTTGTAAAGGTTTTTATATACTATTATGTTTATTTGTAATTTTACTATCATTGGGGTGAGTGCATCTAAAATAATGTGGTCGGGTGAGGACACATAATTTATACCCTCTAATCAATCTCACTTTCCTAAATGTATGTAACAAGTTAGTGAATGAACCACGCCTACAATTCATTCACAACCTAAGTTTACCTGGATGACAGCTTAAAATGTTACTAGAAGTAATCCCTAATATATCACTACGCCAACAGCTGACATCTACATTGGATGACTGTAATGAAAACAGATGGTAATATATTAACGTGATAGTTAACCACAGTAATTTAGGCTAATCTTATTTATATATTTATTTGAGGACGGACACAAAGTTTATTTATATTTTTATTCCACTTAAAAAAATATTCACACCAATTTCACAAAAACTTCTAACAAACATATCTTCAAAGTGGCGACTGACGAATTTAAACCATATGGTTGAACATGACAGTAAACAAGTTTTTTACAATGATGCAGACACGCGGTTGATGAAAATATTTTATTCACTTAAATATTTCAAAATACGATAAAATAATCATAAAATCATTGTATGTAAAAAAATGACAACAATTTTCTCTTTTCCAAGTAAATACGACGCCTGGATTAAATGGTATTGATGTGTGCACTATATTACACAAAATCAGTAACGTTTAAAAACAAAAAATAAGTACTTTTAAATATGTTTAAAATATTGTTTCGGGTTGGATAAAAAGGAATTATTTAAAAAAATGAAATAGTATGAGAAAACTTAAGTTTACGCTATTTTAAATGTAATATATAACAGGTAATTAAAGATCTTTACATTTATAACAAAACTGTGATGTTTTACAAGTGTTGGCAACACAAAACCTAAACATATGATTTTCGAACTGTCATCCAGGTAAAAACCTATTGTAAACAGTCTGTACATTAGGATGTTTATATGTATGCAAGCCAATATTGGCTCTTTTTATAAACAAATTCTGAATAAATAAATAACTAACTTAACGTTGCAAAAATGTCAAGTCGTCCACCATAACTGATCCTACACACATTAGCTTACCAGAAATTGATGATGTAGTTTTGTCACCGATATATTGATAATCTACCGAATTAAAATAAATAAAACTTTTTTGCTCCATTTTTATTAATTACATCGATTTTTGTCCTCCTTTTTTTTATTAAACTCGTCTTACTCAAAGAGCTAAATAAAACATTAAAAATTGAAAAGTGAAAAAGAATCAAGCTAAAGGAGAGTGGCCATTTTAATTTGATAGTAATATCGTAGCTTTCGATATACACATTGTGATATATCAATTAATGATAGATATATTGAGGAGAATTGCCATTCTAGTATATGTATTAAAATCAATTATTTTTTTATTGGAAATCAATTCATATATTCTGACAGTCTCACTTAAATTCTACTTTAAAAAAAAAGTTTTTAACTCTTTATATTGTCATAATGTCAGGTCATATTATATTTGAGACCATTTATTTTTCATGTAAAACACCTCAAAATGTTAGGGTCGTATTATATTCAGGATCGTACTATATTCGGGCCATTACGGTATATTTACAATTTGCTTGTATTTAAGTGAAGCGGCAACTAAATTAATGTGAGAGATAGTCGATTATTACCTATTTTGAATGCTGCCATTTTGTTTAGTTGCAAGGTTTATAGAGAACTAAGAATCGAGCAGTGAGAATCGTAAGATTAAGATTGATTCTTGACTCTTTCAATACCTGTAAGAATTGAGGGTATCAAGGTATTGAGGAATCAAGTTTGACAGCCCTAAATTAAATACATAAACGTGTTTATGTTTTGACATACAGGTCTTATTCCAACACTTTAGCTCGATAGTGTGTCTGCCTACTGAGCCAAGGGTCCCGGGATCAATTCCTGGCATAGCTGAAAAAGTATCATGAGTGAAATGTGCGTTTCCCCTTTCACAGGGATGAATTAATGGCCGGGGGACTGGGTGTTGTGTCTGTTCGATATTAAATTTAGTTTATAAATTGTGTGCTGATCCAATCAGTCGGTTCAGAATGTTCACTTGAAATACTTCAAATATTAATAAGTATAGGTGTTGTAATTTTTTTTTTAGAGAATCTATCAGGTATCCGAGGGACTGGTTTGTCATAAATAATTTCCCACTATACCTCCACACAAATTTGGATACATTCATTTTAACATTATCATCCCTACCTCATTAATATAACTAAATGTGGATAGTCAGAATGAGTAGTCAGACGCGGTGCAAAAATAAATGATCATGGTAGTCCTAGTAGTTAACCCTTTTAGTACAATGAGCCACTGTCATTCGAGTTCCAGATTCGCGCTAGTTATGGCGCTACATGAAATGTAAGGTAAGGGTGTATTAGTTCACTAGAACGAAAACAATACCCTCTATGATAGAACAATCTGAAAAATCGTTTCATCAATAACAAAATGGCCAATTACAGCCTTACAAAGATGATGAAATAATTTTGGCATTCTTCGTGCACGACTCCATTAAAGGTGTGGTGCTAAAAGGGTTATTATTTATTTAAATCTTCATCAAAATCGTATTGTGTTTACAGCATCTGGCTTATGTAAAGTAGGGTATTGTGGTGTGATTTTTTTTTTTCAGTCTAGCCTGAGTAGCAAAATGGCTCAAAGGATGACATTTGGCTTGTTTTCTGGTGCAACTACGCAACGGGTGGAGTTTGTTCGAATGAAGGGCCCTCAAGGAAAGGGACATGCAGAGATGGCTGTGACAAAACCAAAAGGTGTATATACAATTTAATTATGGTTTGTCAAATAAAATCCATTAAATCTTGTGTCATATGGTTTGGTAAAATGAATAATCTTAGATGTTGAATCCTTGACTCTTAAATATCCTTAAGCATTCAAGGGTTTTATCCCTACTAATGATATATTAAAACGATATCAATGTTTACTGCAGTAAAATATATTATTTTTAAATTTCATAACTCTCTTCAAAGGTACTTTAAGAACGAATTCATCTTGTATGTCCCAATTTGGTCAATCAAGTTACATTGTTTTAGGCTCAGGAGCAGAAACACCTACCTCAGAACCTGGGCTTTGCGCCACCGATATGTGGGACTCTGATTGGGATGAAGACCCAGAGGAGTTCTACGTGTACCGGCATCAGGTAAGATTCTAAGCCTAGTTTATGAGGTGCGAGCTACAAGCTTTTCGGTAAGCCAGTAGCTGCTTGTATAGCTACTGGGTCCTTCTATACCAACCCTTGTTGTTCACTCAGGATAATCAGTGGTATAGTTGTAGGCTTCATTGTCTGACACCCTAGCTCAGTCGGTAGTGTGTCTGTATACTAAGCTAAGGATCTCGGGTTTAATTAAATTACTTCTATAACTTAAATATAAATAAAGTAGTTGGGTAAATAAATTAAAATATTTTATATTAATTATTTTCAACATTATTTTGTTAAAAAGTAAAATACTCGCCAAGTTGTAACACACCATGTACTGACAGTCACTAGTATGAAGCAAAGAAAATATATTTTACAAAGACTTTTAGTTGTGGTGTCTTCCTTGCATGAATTCAATTTATAACACAAGCATCGAATAATCAAATATCCTATTAGTAGTTCTTGATATCCTATTTCCACGATAATTCACTTAGGACTCAACATCATCATCTACATTAACTGTTTTCAGTCTGTGGCCGAGTCAGTTTAGTAAATTGTCTTATCTTCCTCTATCATTTCACCATTCCTCTCTCTTTAATCTCTGCCATTCTCCTCCTCTCATTTGTACACTTTCTTTAATCTGCTCATCCAATATCATTCTTGGCTTCTCTTGTGGGATTCAACATCTATTTAGTTTTAGTTAACTCAAGATTGGAAAGTCACACTTGATAAATATAAAACATACCTTGGCCCATGTTAGGTATGTAACATTTGATTAATGTAAAATGTCTCATAGAAGATGCTGGAAGTGCCCACTGCCAGCGTCCAAACACATATTCACCCGACACTCCATATTGGTGAATGTGCTCTGTAGCGTAGCGACATTGATAGCAGCAATCTCATGTTTGATGCTGTCTTTCAGTTCTTCAATCGACCAAGGGGCGTGTTGGCATAAACCATGCTTTATAAAAGTCCCCAGAGAAAGAAATCTCGGGCTGTCAAGTTGGGAGACCTAGGCAGCCACAGGCCTTTGGAGATGATCCTGTACTGAAAAAAAGCTTTGAATTTACGCCACGCATAGCTCATAGTGGAGGTGTGGTAAGTTGCACTGTCCTCTTGGAAGTAACCAACTACAAGTTCCTGATTATTCAGCTGAATCACAAACTCACCAAAGATTTCCAAGTATCGGTCGGTATTCACCGTGTCTTCAAATAAGATTGACCCAATGATATGGCGACAAGGCACTGCACACCAGACACCACATCTCGCTTGATGTAATGGCTCTTGCAATACCTTGCAATATTGGGTGGCTGTAACTTGTGCACAGCCGTGATATGGGATGGCTTAGTCTTTGTCTGTTTGGCTGCTCTTTGACAGATCAAATAAGATCATCCATTCTCTTGGGATAGCTTCCGAAGAGATTTTTGTGGGGATGCCAATAACTACTCTTCCCATCCTGTATTGTGTCCTCCATAAGCTTGGGCCTTCCTCCTGAATGCGGATCTCTTTCTTCCACTAACTCTCATACACTGTCTGATGAAACATGTTCCCCCACAAATGTTTAAACAGCTGGCCGGGGGGACGGACATGTTTTCCCAAACCGACTTCCTCAGCATGAAATAAAGAACCATTTCATTTGTGTTTCATGTTCATCTTATATTTCACACATAATAAGAGTGTTCAGTACCGAGTGAATAATACTGTACATGATGCATTTACAAGTGCACTTTTTATACAGACGATAAAGAGAGATAAATAAATTCAGATATTTATACAAATTATAACACTAAAAGGTCAGTTTGCATATTCGATTGTTTGGCTATTTGTTGTCAGTAAACTCAAAAAGTACTCATTGGATTAAGACCGGACTTAGGGGAATAGGCTATACCAAGGCTGTCCAACTTGAAGTTAGCTAAGAGCCTCATTTTATATTCTTAGACAGTGTGCGGGCTGCACACATGAAAATTAGGCCTGTACAGTAACAACTTTTTTTAGTTGATACTCTTTAAACCGAAATCCGTTGCGTTTTACTAAGTTATTTTGTTTGGTTTAAGATTAATCGCTTTGAATGTTTTTAATCTAATTAATATATTCATATAATTTATATAAATTATATTACAACAACTAATACATGTAATAAATTTTACACAACTTAAGTTTGATCATATTTAAGAAACTCCTGGATGATGTTATATTCATATTTTTAAACTTTTATAATGTATCGTGGTCCGCAAAATATGCTGATGAGGGCCTTCAGTTGGACAGGCTTGCTCTATACCATCACACTATCTCATCACTGAGCGAAGTAGTGTCGAAAAAACTGGGTGTCGGCAGGGAATACACGTTGGGGCTGGTATTGCGGGTACATAAGATTTAACATGATATGAGTTGGGGTCATGCATTTTGTGTTTCTTTGTGAATCCTCGTATGCATATAAAATATTGCTCCCGACTAGGTTTAAATCTGTTCTAGCATTTGAAGTTGTCAAATGTAATGATGTAGTACTTAATGAGCGTAGTCGCAAGCAAATGTTAGTGGTCGTATAAAAGAATATAGTTGACATTTTTTGAAATTTCACTACACATTTCTTTTTAAATAAATGCACATAAGGGATGATTTAAAAATTCAAACTAGATTTATGTGACAACAACAAAAACTTGAGCTTTGCCTTTGCTTCACATTCAAAAAGTGATCTTCACACACACACACTAAAGATTTATATGCTGGAACTATTAAATATATTATTATGCTTCACACACACTAAAGATTTATATACAGGAGATATTAAATATATTATCATGCTTCACACACTCTAAAAGATTTATATACAGGAGATATTAAATATATTATCACTTCACACACACTAAAGATTTATATACAGGAGATATTAAATATATTATCATGCTTCACACATACTAAAAGATTTATATACAGGAGATATTAAATACATTATCATGCTTCACACACACTAAATATTTATATACAGGAGATATTAATTATATTATCATGCTTCACACACTCTAAAGATTTATATACAGGAGATATTAAATATATTATCATGCTTCACACACTCTAAAGATTGATATACTGGAGATATCAAATATACCATGATGTTTTAAAAAGGGTTTTCATACCGACCCAACACTATTTTTGTTTGATTTTTTTTAGAGACGCCTTAGTGACCCCAGTGCCAACTTGAACAACTTTGTGAGAGGAGGCTGGAAAACCAAACCTTATGAGACAGCAGGGTCTAAGTCTCGTTCAGAAAATGAAGGTCTCGACTCGATGGCCAATGGAGTGACAGAAATAGAAGCTGGAGATGTGAGAGATGGTAATGATATGTTTTAGTTGCTTCATTTTGAATCGCCTTTATTTTATTTTTTTGTGTTTATTGAATAAACCTAATATAAACACATTTTTCGATGCAGGAAAATTAACTTTTCTAAACAAACAAATTATTTAAAGAGTTCTGTGTTTAATATGTTCCATATAAGATATTAAACTATTATTTAAGTAAAATCGGTCATTTTCTTTTCTTAAAAGTAAAAAAATATAATTTTCTCTTCTTGAATTTATAATTATCTTTGGACTTTCACGTTTGAGAAGTAAACCTAAGCTCGACAATTTATTTTAATTTTTATACTTTTATTTTAAATAAATAGTCTTCTTCTGTGATAAATTCAATCTGTAAACTAGTAATATTCTCATTGCATTACAACAAACCGATTAAAAGTTTTAAATCACTATAATTTTATTCTATTCATTTCATAATTATTAATGTTTGCTATGGTTGTCTATGTATACCCACTTTACTTTTTTAAATCTCTTTAGTGTCACTGCATGATTGTTTTTTGTGTGCAGTGTTGTATTTTTTTATATTGAGTTGTGCTTTTTTATGCCATTTTATTAGTTTTCTTTTATTTTTATATCCTCAAATAGGTTTTTTTTAACATTGTCTTTCATTAAAAATACTTTATTTTTGAAGAAATACTATACACTTTTAATATTTGACTAAAAATCTTTGTGAACTGATATGCTATTCAGTATTTATGATTCATACTTGTTTTGTAATGTTTCATATTTATGTCAAATTTTCGTGTTCTTAATCTTCATAAATATAGTACACCAAAGTTTTGACCTGCTTTGTTGGTACCACTGTCGAATGCATCATTCTCATAATAGACTGTCTTGTCAATGACAAGGAGATGAAGGTTCGAATCCTGGTCAAGTTTGCCTAGTGTGGTTTAAAAAAAATAGATTTACCCTCTTTCTCCACACAAATAAGGGTACATTTCTCTAAATTATACCTTCCTCATTCACATACAAGTAATTTGGTTTCATTTTTGAAGCAATAATAATTACAAGGTTTGTCAAACTTTCAACCAAATCACAGTTCCTTGCTTTTTTGCATTCAAAGGGCTTAATTTGGTCAAAAGAAAAAACAGTCAAATGTTACTATAGTAGCTTTTTCCCACAGCCTCACATTATTGTCAGTTTTAAAAACATGTTCCTTAAAACATTAACATTTCTTATCTCAGAGTTTTTAATTTACCACACAGGGAAGAAATCACGCGGCGTATTAGTTTGAAATTATCATTATGAAAACCTTCCAGGAGTCAAAAAATTCACTATAGTGTAATGATTTCTATATTACAGTTAGATACACAGAATATTTGTATTAATCGAAGAAAATAAAGTAAAAAAAGGCAAGGCCGCTTTGTAAATTTTGTTAGTGCTTTTAACTTTGGGAGCGAGCATTTACAGGTTCACATGAACACACCACTTATCCACTAAAATAGTTGCTATAGAATAGTATAAATCTGTACAAATTGTTGGGTACAAGAAGAGCTAGGTCCTTCACGCTTTTGTCCGAGAGACACCTACAATTTGGTTAATTTCACTATAACCTGCATTAAAAATATCTTCAATGAAAACCAAATTGTACACCAAATTGCTCTTTTCTGATTCTGTTTTAAATATCTTCCGACATGCTTTCCTTGTGGCCGAGCCAAAGTGTGAGAGGATCTATCAAGTGAAAATTATTAATATGATTGAGGGTAAATATCTAAGTGAAGAAGAAGAGTAACACAAAGTATCTTTCAATAAAGTACTGCTCGAGTGTGAGTCATCCTCTGTAAGAGTCCCAGTACTTTGAAAAGGGTATATCTAAATACCTAGCTAAGGAAAACGCCTTTCATTACACCGGAGAGTTCCGCAACAGAAACACCTTGCTTCCGGCACTGGAATTTCTTAATTTTTCAAGCATAATATGAAGAGCCTCATCATAAGTAAATGTCTTCGCAAAGGGATCTTCAGCGCACAATTTGAAGAAGATTGTTAATGGTGTGTCGCATGGGTTGTTGGTGACGTCAGTGACAATACTTGTTGCAAACAATACACATTGTCCATTTTCAAGATGGAAAGCTAAATGTTTAGCAACCTGAATAATCCCAACGGAAATTTTTTCACCTTGTTAGTTTAGCTAACACTAAACATCACTTTAACACTACCCTTATTGATCTATTTACATTTAGCATTGTATCTTGCTACCCATTGTGGCTATCAACTTATTTACTAATCACACTAATGGTTTTTAGGGCTTAGTAAGGTTATATTAAGTGGAAGGATACCCACATTAGTTTGGAGGAAGAGTGGAAACCATTTTGGAAGAACCACTCTCAGTACACTCGGAATAGATTTGAACCTCGATCTCCCCATCATCAGCAGATTACTGCAATAGCGTCTCAGACCATGTGCTCACTGAAACGGGTATCTTTTATTAGGATCTGTGTATTCAAATCAACCAACTATACTAAAATAAAGATTTCTATTTTGATTTATTATGGAAATGTATTCTGTAATTTCTCATTGGATTTGGCGATCGAGCTATACAGAAAAATAATGAGATATTCTTAAAGCTAAAATACTAAAAATTATATTATTTTATTTGTAAATATACAACATACTTAATAGAATAACAGATTTATTAGATTTTCCAGTTGACATTCCAGATGGGGCAACTGATCTGGAAAACCAGAAAAACTTGGAATTATGCTTGCATTTTGTACACCAGGGGTAAAACCCAAGAAAATGCTTTGAATGTTGCCGTTTTTTTGGGAATTAAAGGCAAGGACCACTCTAAAATGCTTTTGGGTGCATACAAGTTTAAAACATTTGCTAGGGAAAGGCCACTTCAAATGTACTATAAAAACAATTCATTTAAAAATAATCCATGCAAGGACCACTATAAATAGCTTCTGGGAATATCCACATTCAAAAAATTCTCTAGAGAAAGATCATTCTAAATGTCTTGGGCGACAAAAAATTTCCAGATGAGGATCTCTCAAAATAGCCTTTATGGGCATTCAATTTTGAAACTTTTACTTGGTTGAGTTGTCAGACCTCCCTTTGACTGGAGACAATTTTTTTTTGTAGCATCGTTAACCCCCCCCTCCCTCCCCCCCTGGTTTTATAAAAATAATAAGGTTCCTTCGCCACTGGGCGTAGCACATTTTTACACAGACTACATCGACTACATTTTACTTGTGATAGAGCACACATCAAAAGTGACTTTTTAAAAAATAGTTACGAGGTTCTAGAGTAACTCCATGGCTTTGCCTTGTTAAAAAAAATTGTTTGAGGGGGGAAGTATGAGTGAAAGTATCTGCAAAGGCTCGTGAAGTCTCCCAACAGGAGATGATAGGATTTTTTTTTTAGTCAATTAGACCCATCCTGAAGTAATTTAAAGTCTTTAAAACATGTGGTTTTAGGTGGTATGAATTGTGAAGGACGCCAATAGTCTACTAACCTAAGTTTTGATTAGAAATATTTACTAACAATACTTGCTAAAGTATAATCATTTGATGGCGTGTTCAACACCTTATACAAAACATTTTCATTCAGAATCATTTGTTTGAAGTGTCACAACCGAAGGAAAATCTTTTTAAAAACTCGGGAAAATGATTTTTCCCCCCCGGAAAATGAGGATTTATTTATGTTAAAATTTTACTGTAGAGTTTGAGTGGCCATCCTGCATTCCACACACCTTGAGGTGTTGTGGCATCAACATGTGTGTTTCATAATCATGTGATTTGGCTGTAGCCATAAAATACTACTAAAGAATCTCAATCTCCTACTGTAGTTCCTGTTCAAGTAAATGTGTTTTTTATTTTGAATTTATTTTGTTTAGTTTTTTTTTACATTTTTGTTTTGCTTCTTTTTTGTCCGTAGAGCTCGAGTTTTGCCTGCACTGTTCTTCTACTTCTTCCTCTTCTCGTTGTCGATGTGAGAGCCAAAGATCACCTCACCTGGTGATGAGCATGGGCATGTCACAGAGTTATTGTGGGGTCCCCCCGTCAGAGGACGAAGCTTTACCTCTTAAATGTCCATCATGTCTCAACAATAACAACAAGAGAGAGCAAGCTATGAACGATTTCCAGTCAAACATGGGAGCAAAAGTTAACGACGAGAGAAGTCGAGTAGTTCAAAACATTTTACAAATGAATACGGATGTGTCGAACAATGGGGGCCGAGTGTGTTCATATGTTGACGGAGAACTTTTAAGTCCGGCTGAAGTGGCTCTCGATGGTAGTTCAAGTCCAAACATGGAGGAAAGTCTCAGAGATATGAACAATATAGAAGAATTGAATGTGAGCGACGACCACACATATATAAGGAGAAGTAGTTCTGAAGATCCAGTAGACGAAATGACCCAATCTTGTCAGGAAGTGCTTCCGGATCAGAACTCTGTGGATGTTTGTACCTGTGCTAAACTAGACTATCACACTGGATCTTTACCTAAAAGACTGAAAGACTCAATGAACAATCGTACTAAAACTTGGGGGAGGACGATGTCACCACCTTACAGAATGACACCAGACGGAACTGTCGTGAACTATTGGTGTGACATGCCTCGAAAATCTGTGTCAGGAAACCATGGTATGTCGCTTGTGTATTGTTTGCATGTTGTTGTACGCCTTCTTTTATTTTGCTTGGAATTAGTTTTATAGTTGTTTCAGTTTTGTTTTAATACTCTGTTTATTTTTTCTTTCCAATTTAATATTTAGGTTTCCTTGGAGCTACTTTATTTGTTGTTTATATGTGAATGGTGACTACTAATTCATGAACCCTTAACACTATTTTCTTCTCTACAATACCTATTTGATTCTAGATGGGTCACCAAACTTTAGAACTCATGAGTTCTATCAGTATTAGACCATGTATTTGGTAATTGAATACTTAAACTCACAGCCTGGTATTTATCGAAATGATGCTTTTATTTATTTTACTACTTCTACTGGCTCTTTTAATTTTGATAATAACAACAATAGGAAGTAAATTTTGACATTTTTATATTAAAATTTTATTCATTAGTTGAGAATTCAAATATAAAATATTAGGAAAATATTTAACAAACAGTAAAACTACAATAAAAAAAAGCTCACTATATTAACAGCTGCTGTAACTATGGAGTATATTGATTAAATGTATAACCCTGTGGCGTTGGGATATTTGTGAGTGTTATGTTGTTGACATTGCTGGTGTTCCCTCTGAATATAGAACTGGACGATGGTGCTTATAACCCTCTATGGACCATGCGAGGATTCACTCAAACGTTTCACTTCTGGAAAGAGACACGGAGAGCTCAGTCCGTCCCCCTCAACGCGTTCCTCACCTACATCACACTGCCTTGGTGGAGTATTGCTAAAGGTTGGTACGGCTAAACTCTGGTCAAATTTGAAATGCAATCAGCGGGATTATTGACAATTTTTTCTACTTTGTCATTTCTCCCTTACAACATCAGGCAGCATAGTTTTATATACTCTTAATTGAAGCTATTCTCTATGAATAAATACTACCCACACGGTTGTTTAAGTTTAAATATAAGTTTAAAGTTGTTTAAGGCTTGCTTCTATTGACAAATTATATTTTGTTTGTCATGTCTTTTACGTTATAAATAAGTTAACAAAGAAAACACTTTTTTAGTAAATTAACTATATTAATACAATTTTGTCCTTTTTGTGATTTTTTTACTCTCCCAGCTACACCAGTAAATATATTTCCTTTTACCAATTACTTGAAATTGTTCTAGCAAGTTGAGGTATTCATAATTATATAAAATTCCCTCTTATCATCATGTTCACAACTCTGTAGGGGGAGCCTGTAAGCAAGCTATACCGACCAAGCTACTGTCACCATTAGCGATAGTAGTGCCGACATTTGCGGATAGAGGGTGTCATGTGCTTAACACAACGAACCTTTCGGCCATTTATCTCAGTTTTCTAAACCGAAACTACAACTTATTTGTTCAAGTAGCTCCTTATTTGTCCCCACAGGGCTAAATTTGACCTCGTTCTACAACCACTGCTCCACAGATAAATTTTGAAAGCGCCGGGAATTGAATCCAAGATTTCTGGATCTGTAGCCAGGAACTTTGACCACTAGACCACAGAGGCAGTTTCACTTTCACACCTACACATGATTTTTAAATATTTGGAAGCATTCCTTTTTTTATACTAAGAAAGACAGAAAAACCCTAAATAAAACAACCAAACCATATTGAAATGAATATGGTAGGGCCTCGCACATAATAAAGCTCTAAAATTTTCAAAAATAAATATCTCAAATATACCTCAAGGTAAAAACTTAAAACGAATTTGACACAGTTTTTATTTTAGATTTATTGAACTTCTTCTGATTATCTTGTTTACTTGACATGCCAAAGAAACCTTTTATACACAATCAATCACTTGAGGATCTACCATGGGTGTTAACACAGCTCAAATTCTGCCACCAACTAACACGAACCAACTGAATTATCACTTCAGTGCAGCTGAAGGGTTGGAAATTCTCTCTGTTCTGACCTTTTATTTATTATTAGACGGTCGAGATGATTCATGCTGGCTGGCCAGCACAGTTCCAGCATACTACAATATAGACTTCTGTAGGAATCTACTGTTGTTTTTTAGTTAAAAATGCTATGCTGTGCAGATAATACGAATACAACTTTAGGAAGGACACTAAACAGAAGATAAAAATCGCATCATATTTGAGCTAATATGGTATATTTGAAAAAGTCTGGTAGTAATTGAAACTTGCAGTGTTGCCAGATAAAAGATGATTCTTATAAACTTTTGCAATGGTAAAATACCTACCTTTCTACCATGACTCTAGTTTCGTTTTCTTCAAAATTGATTTTTCACTTTTGCAAAACAAGCTAAGGGCTATCATTGTAATCACACTTAAAATGAACTCTTAATAACGTATGCCTCTACATCACATAAAAATGAACACACTTCAACTGTAAGAAATCAAACTAACAAAGTCGCTTGTGTATTTGAGCCAAAAAGGGCAGTTTTCTGGGCCTCTGTAAACCAAAACATATCCCTTTTACATCACCGAGCCTTGTCACACCCACAAAACACGTGCATTAAAGGAAATTAATCCACCACCTTAACTCATTTGGTAGCGTGTCTTTCTAGTGAGCTAAGGGTACCGGGCTCAATTCATGGCATGGAGGGAAAATTTATCATTGCTGAAATTTGTGTGAACAATTTCACATTGATGAATTAACGGCCGGGGACTGGATGTTGTTTCTGTCCTAGTCTTGTATTATATTATAAGGCATATGAGGCTACGACAGGCCTAGCAAGCCAGTAGTGGAAAATATATGTTTTGAATAATAATTAACCAAGGCCACAGTCTTGAAACCCTAGTGGATGTAAAGTAAGGGTGTACCAATGCGGATACTGATGAATCATTATCAGATGATTATTAGTGCATTGGCAATTCACTTTAATTGGTGATTAATATGTCAATTAATCGTTTTTTTAAAGTAAAATTTAAATAAAATTTTTCTAGTTAGGAGTTTAGTGATGACAATTGCAAAAACAACAACTTATATACACACTGCATCAGGGTTGTGGGCTATGCAACGTTTACATAACCAAATAAAGAAATATAGGTTCATACTGTTGATAAAACTAACAATCTTGTTCCAACATTTGCTGGTTATGTATAAAAAATCTTTTTTATTAATTACACTAACTGTTATTATTCTCTTGAGCATATTTCTCAATAGTTATTTATTAATAAATAATCTATAATTGGGATTTATTGGTGTAAATAATTGTAGCATGAACAATTATTTTAAACAATCGGTATCAGTCTTACTGAATCAATGCACCTCTAATGTAATGTAATTAAAGGAAATGGTTTTGTTTATTTATTGTCTGATTTGTTCTTTTAAACAAGTCTATCATTGCAAAAATAATAATGTTCAAGCTTATATGATTTTTTTTTATGGACAAACTTTAAATATTAATTCAATGATATAAATAAATAAGAAAGACTGTAGACATTATTTTATGTAAAAGAGGCCCCCAAAACTCCATCGCTCCAGTCCCTCTTTAATCCTCTGCGCAGCCCTGAGTTTGGCAATACCTTAATGCATATCTTACTTCTTAGCGGTCTTGTTCACAGCACAAGAAAAAAATCTTTTGAATATCTTTTGTTTGGTTATAATAAAAACAATATTGTCTTAAATATGTTTCAGATATTTTGGATCATCGTGAAGGACCTATACTGACGTTTTAGTGTCCTTTTATCATACACAAAGCTTCTTAAAGCACACAGGAAAGAACAAATTCAAACATAAACATAATGTTGAATAAAAAAATAATTTGTTAAATAGAGAGATATATATATAATTTTTGAAATTAAGTAAAGTTGTAGATTTTTGGTGGTTCTGTTGAACTGTGAGATTAGGGTTTGTGCCTGTGTTGATTGAATGTGATGACAATGAAATAGCTAACACCGCAAAGCTCAATGTTTCTTTGTTAAGAACAAAGTCCTAAAGAATGAACAAGAAATGATAAATTATATTTAGGAAAAGGTGTGGTTCAATTTATTGTAGTATCAATGGCCAACTAGGGCTGTCATAAAAGCACACTTTTTCAATTTCTTTCAGAACTAAAAGAACATAGCAAATTTTGAAGCTACACATTTGAAAGAAGTTTGATTACATACAGCAACCATTTTTCAAATGTAAGAATCATTTTGAATATTGTAGTAGGAGTTTGTGTACAAAGTCACTTTGCATATAATTAGTTGATATTTTTAGTAATTTCTCTTTTGTTGAAAACATCTTTTAATTACATTATCTCTAAAATTTTAAACTTATCAGTCTTTTTAGTAAGTTCAAAATCTGTCAATGTTCTGAACCTTCTTTAGAAAGAGGTTTTTCTGGTATTTTTGACAGTGCTGTTTTTGTCACAAACAATTAAAATATAGATAATTATTTAAATATTTTCACCAGTTTTTTCAAACATAATTTTGTGGGATAGTTTTAATTTAATTTTAAATCAAAATTTATTGAACACTATATAAGTATAATTTCACTTGATTTTCTGTAATGAATTAAATATTTTAAAAAACAAATTACGCATGCAAAAAAAAAATGTCAAAATGTAATACTAAACCAAGAAATTAATAACGATTCTTGCTCCCAGTCAATGCCTTTGAAGATTTGTCTGAATCTCATTATATTTTCATATTGATGATTGAAACAGTTTTTTTAGTAACTAAATTATTATTAAATTATTTCATTATAGTTCATAGCTATTATAGGTTCATAATTCAAAAATATAATTTCAATCTATATGTAGTTAAAACCAGTGAAAAGCGCTTGGCAGGTTGAGTTGCCTATGATTTTATTTCTTGGCATGCATTACAATCATTCCACCCGCATCGATTAATGCATGGTTTAATGCATCACTCTAATATTAGTCTAGATTACCTAAGACTGGGTAGTTTGGATTTGAATCTAGGTCGGGTGTACTGAAAATGTTTTATCCTAAATGGTTCCCCCCTCCATAAACACAAATTTGGATTAAGTTTTCTCAACATTTTGCCTTCCTCATCCTTACAACATTAGTGTATTTAAAGTACATATAACCTGAGATAAATTAACAGAGAATCTTGTAAAATAATATACATTTTAATCTAGATTTATTATACAATTTTTTTCACCCATAGACCAAATATTATGTTTTAAAACAAAAGGAAGTTGACTATACTCCAATGCCAAGGAAATCAAACTAAAGAATTTATGAGAATATCAAGAGCATCCCTACAAGGTTTGTTTGTTCTTCCTAGGAAACAAAGCTTATTCCGCCCATTGCCTAGTAAAATAAATCTTTGTGGTGTCTTCTCAGAGAACCATAAAATATGTCAATTTGAGCTTGTGAGAAAGAACCTGAACAGGTAGTGTGGTATGGTGGGGGTAGAAGTAACACCCCTATATGCTGCTAGTCAAAAATGTCAAACCAAAACACCAGATGAAATCAAAATATTGATTAAAAATTATATACATATAAAGTGCTTTAAAAGCTCCTCAATTTTATTTTTGCTGTGAATAAATCACTAAAGACACATGAAATAAATAATTTAAATTTACATTTATATCTGAAGTTCCTTTCACTTAAAATAAAATAAATAGTACAATTAGATGTTCTTTGATCTTATGAAATGTTTTGACCAAATTTGGTACCACATGGACACCAATTAGGAACATCATAAATATATATTTTCTTATTCCAAAATATAGATCTTGCTTATGTATGACACGCAACAAAAGAATATTGGTAAGATATACATATACAGTCCTGTGCACATCTATTTTGGAAACTTAATTGTGAAAATAATATTCGAAAGTATGTTAATTTATATTGAAGATGATTCAACATTGAATAAAAATTGAAAATAAACATATTTTATTTATCTTTGTAGGTACATGGTATTTATTCTTGAGATTGATCCTTTCTTGTCAGATATCACCAAGATTTTCATTTGAAAAAATCTTAACTATTTGCATATGACAATAATAATAATAATAATCACCAACAACTGTTTCCAGTATGTGGCCGGGTAAGTTTGATAAAATTCCTCCACCTTCCTCTATACTACCACACTTCCTCGTAATTTTTTTCAATCTTATGTTCTCATTTGAACATTTTCTGTTATCTGTTCTTCCCATCTCTTTCTTGGCCTCCCTGCTGTTTTTTCCTCACATACTTCATGACAAACTAATTATTTCAATTGACATAAGATTTAGAATGTTAAATTAAAGTTACTAATATTCCATTGAACACTAGGGATGAATCAAACAAATATTTAATTATCGATATGATATATAGACCTACACTATATTAATTTATTTTGATCTGTCACAAAACTTACTAAAATGTTTATAGAAAAATTGAAGTTTGTTTACAATTCACATTAATAACTTCAATGCCTTTACACAACTGCTTTATAGCATTTTTAACTTTAATAAAATACTTGATCCCTCCTACCATTTAGTTAAAAACTCTATCATAAAACTATCTAAATAATTTTGCCAAACATATAATTTATTATCTATCTTGAAAATGTATCCAGTCAAATCAATAAAAATCAGTGAAATCAGTGGTTAATTTTTCAACAAAATAATTATTAAAATATTTTTTAGATGAATACCTTCAAATAACATATTGAAACAATCCGTCTTTATATACTAAATAGTAAATTGTTTGTGACAACTACAATGTGTTTAATAAAAATTGATTTTTATATTTTAGCAAATGCAACTGTGCTAAAGAATGTAGCTTATAATGTAAACATTTTGTTAAAGAGAATTAATACAATATGTGCCATAATTTTATATGTGATTTTGTCCAAAAATTTTGACAAGTGAAAGCCTAATCTTTTTTTTTTGTTTATAAAAAAACAACTCAAAATTAGTTTTTGTCTTTCAGCTGGGTAAAACCCATTTGATCGATGACACTTGATACCGTTTCTTTCATGAAAACTTTCCTATGTTTTTACTGTTGTTCACTATCATTGCTTGTTGAATATGTTTGAACAAAGTATCATAATTTGTGATAGTTGTAAATGAGTGAATTCATTTATTTAGCGATAGTTCCTAGGTTGGTGAACTGTATACTTTTTACTTAGTCTCAAATAAATTCCAGTCATAGGTTCTTTCTGGTGATATTTTACTTAGTTTAATAAATAGTTTTGATCTACTGTTATATTTGAGTCATTCTTTGTTATGTTATTGAACAACTACAATGCCACAATTGTCTGGAGTGTATTTTGGTTTAACATATAATCATGACACATGAAATATAGCCATAAAATTGATCAGACTAACAAATCAAAATGTATTTTATAGAAAATTATTGTAAATCAAATAATTTTTTAATAAAGTAAATTGATAAAACTAAAGAAAAAGGGAAAAATAAACTAATAGGAGTAAATTTGATGTAAAGAGGATAAATGTGGGAAAAATCGAATGCACAAAGGTGACATCTTCTTTCCTTCTCTCTTCTTTAAAAGAAGTAGTCACACACACATTTAAACACTAATTTTAACACAAATTGATTAATATTCGGGCACTGTTGCCTTTATCAAACATAAAGAAAGAATTAAAGAAAGAAATGAGTACAGTTGACACAAACAATGGACTACTCCAGTGTACTCACTATTCTTTCTTTCTTTATGGGTGATAAAGGCAACAATGCCCAAATGTTATTACATTTGTGTTAAAATGTGTATGTGATTACTTATACTATAGAAGACAGAAGAAAGGAAGATGTCACCTTTGTGCATTGGACTCTTCCCATATATTTCCTCTTTCCCTCATATTAGTTTATTTTCCATTTTTTTTTTAGTTTTATTAATTTCCTTTATTATAAAATTATTTAGCCTTTGGGCCCCTCATTTATAAACATTGTAAATCAAAAAATGTAATGTGATATTTGATAATGCATTCCTACTGTAAGTGTTTATTGGCTTTTGTCGAACACACACAAGATGAAAGGATGATTGTCCCTCTTTTATTAGTTCCTATGTACATTATTCAACATTATTTACCTTTTTTTTTTCTACATCCTTACTACCCCTTTTAATTCTTGTTTTCTTATCTCAGGAATTTTGCATCTAACACACCCTTCTGAAATTTTTGTTAAGAAAACCTTGGTTAAAGTATTTGGTTGTTATAGGGATGTATGCATATTTGAAAATTCAAGTAATCATAATTTAAAATTTTATCTGAAAATTTTTGAGTGTGATTAATTTGATTCAATTTTAAAATTATTATTTCATAGTAAACAGAGTACAAAAATATTTCCAGTTGTCTGATTTATAAAACTATAACTTGAACAACCATCAGAATATTAAACTTAGATAAAAATCAGAATTTGTATGATCAAAATTTTTTTACACAAAAAAATATTCTTTATAAAAAATAGATGTGTTTATGCTCTCTATTGTGTACTTAATAGATAAACTCAACTGTATCGTTTTAGTTCAAAAATTACTCAAAACTTAAATAGAACTTGATTCAAACTCGACTTGAAAAGGAAAAATGCCTACACCCACACTCTAGTTTGTAAATACCTATTTTCTTGTTAAATAATCTTTGTTGATTGGCAGCAGTTTAAACATGTTAACTGTCCTCCTATTTTTATTGTAAAAGTCTTAATGTGTTTGTTCCTACTCTTTTTCCTGTACCTTTTACCATGTATTGTAGATATATACAGTAGGGCCCCGCTCATACAATGGGCTAGGTTTCAGGGCCCTCATGTCAAGTGGAACATTGCCTTTTTAATTTTAAAATGTATATACAATCATAATACATGTTTACACAATCATATACAAAGTGTGTAATAGAGCAAGGCTTTAAAAATTATACAAAAGTATTCGAATGAAAATTATTGAATGATCACTCGATACGTAATAGTTAAAATCATTAGATAGTGCCCATCCCCACTTTAAACAGACTGAATTACTGTCAAAATGGTGGCCAAAGCCATTCACTTTGTGCATAATACTGAAAAACGCTGGAAGAGCGAGGCAAGTGCCAAACATAGTGAACATGTATACTATTGAAGGTGACCTGGTGGTCTAGGGGTAAGGTGTTGGACTTCTGTGCTGGAGTCCGAGGTTCAATCCTCGGTCCCGGTATGGATTTGTCTGATTGCCAAACCCTTCCTTCTTCGCTGACAAGACGTGTATTAATCACAACCTGTAAATGTGGGGAATGCCAGGGCTCCACCGTGGTTCGGATTCCACGTCCCGGTCCCAGCACAGATTTATCTGATTACCAAACCCTTCCTTTACCTCTGACAAGATGTGTATTGATCACAACTTGTGAAAGTGGGGAATGCCAGGCCTCCACCGTGGTTCGGGTTCCACGTTAAACTGTAGGTCTTCCATTTCATCTCACACTCACCCTACACATTAGCATAAGTGCGTATAATCCGAACAGATAGTAATACGTGGTGCTAATAATAATAATAATAATAATAATAATAATAATAATAATATATTATTTCAAACCGCTATATTTTCGGAGTGCTGTAAAGTGGGGCCCTACTTTATCACATTAGTAATACATACAATAATCTAATTTCACATAGCAGTTTCATGTTTACATGCATATTTTCAATTCTAAGAGTAAATCATTCTATGGTGTTTGTATGAGTTAGGGGGCTTAAGATTGTTACTAAAGACTATATTTATCAAACTCAATGTACACAGCTTATTTCTAAGTCTAATGGATCAAAAGTTATTCTAAACTACATACAATCCACCCTTTGTTGGAAGGGCTTTGATTTGACAGAAAAGTTACTAGATATATTTTCCCGTATTCTTACATCATGTCATATGATCTGTATCACTTTTTATAGAAATCACCAATACACAATATAAGATAAACTAATTCTGTAGTACAAATTTTATCAATTTTGGCCTAAAAAAATTGATGTATTATCTAAAAGGATCTCTATTAAAATTGGACTGTAGCTCTTTTGCAAGCACCATTAAGGTCTGTAGTCAAGTAATGTAATACTAAGAAAATACTTTTTTTATGTTAAGCACTATTTTTGCAAGTTATATTGTTATATTTGTTCCGTATAAAACGTATGCTATGATTCTTTTTTGTGTATCGAAATTTAGCTAGTTAATTTTGTCAGAAAATCTGGTATAAACATTTAAAAGGATTTGTATTTCTTATTTTACATTTTTAGGTAGGCCTACTTATTTATTTATAAAAAAACTGGCACAATATGGCTTTTACAGTATAGAAAAAAAAAGAGGACAAAACTATCACATAATTTGTATGAATCCTATTTTTACTGAACAAACCCTATTGTGCCTGTCTTTTTATGATTTTGTTCATACGTAATTTTTACTCTCCTTCTACCTTGGTTATATTAATCATTTTAAGTGTGAAATTGAAGGATTTTTTTTTCTTCTTGGGATTCTAGTGAGTCTTCTACTTTTGGTTTGGTTTCGAATATATAATATATATCTAAAAAGAAAACCTCTTTTCGCTTTATGAGGTAATTTTGGTTTGGACTGTAATGTTTCTAAACAACTTTTTAGAAAATAATATATTTTATAAGTAGTAATTTTCTTTAAATGTTGTTCCAAAGTTCTTATTTGTGATATTGAGTTCACTGATTTCCAACGTTGATAAAAGTATGGTTTGAATACCATTGCAATCAAGGAACCCTAGCATTTGAGCGTATCTTACTATTTTTTTTTTTATTTGTCTTGAATTAATTTAATTTTGATTGCACATACAACAATTGTATTATATTTACTATTTTAAATATTGCACATGCATGTTTTCTTGTTGGTAAATGGTTGTTAAAGAAGCATTTTTTTTTTGCAAACTTTTATAATATAATCTTTCATGAATGGTATACACTGATATTTCCTCAAGATTTTATCCACACTTGTCTTGTAAATACCGTGTAAATATCATATATTGTTTTTGATATCAAAATCTGTTATATGGGTGTAACAATTTATATTTCAAAATAATATGTTAATGGGTGTTTTTAATTGATCAAAGTACTGGGTGTCCGCCATGAAACTCCACTCTACTGAACTGTATGTGCTTAAAATGTTGGTCTCTTGTTAGACACCCTGTATTTACAATTTTTATATGAGTCTCAATCATTCATAATTAGTTTGATTTTAAATGCGTATTTCCCGATCATTAAAGTGAATTAAGTCACAGACTTGAATTTATATTCAGGTAGAAGTGATTGTACTGAGCTTTCAGATAAATTAAGTTATGCGTAGCTAATTGCAAATCAATAATTAATGTTTAAAATTAAAATCAAATGGACTGCTTGATACAGTCACAGTGGCTCTAGTCATTGTAATTTTAAATTTTGGGGCTACCAAGGTGACTTTATCTTTAGGGATGTATGCGTCTCACTCGATTGTAATGGTTTTCTTAGTCTGAAAGTGCCAAATACATGGATCTTGGTATCTATTGATATGGTATTAATATTCCGAGCTGTTTCGCTTGTGTCACGGTTACTTTATCACTCTCTAACCCTCAGTTCATTAGCTGTAATATCTTGATTAATTTGTTTTACAATAATTTAATTCCATGAAAATATGTATTTTAGTATTTTCTATTGCAAATATATATTTGTTAAAAGAATGGTTAGTTTAAGAGGCACATCTTTAAAAATGAGATTTTGTTCCCAAAAAATCCTACCCTGTAAGCCAAATTTCACCAAACAAGTTTGTATCAAAAGATTAAATAGCCAAGACCAAGGAATAACCATGCAACCGTTAGAATTAGACGAGTTGGATTGGGTTTGGCTGTGCGTTTGTAGCCACAAGACAGTATGATATTTCTTACACATTTCCTTAAAACATTAGTGACACCGTGCCCCACGGGTGGTAGGATGCAGGTTACTTGTATAACGTTAGGGCCCACTGATGGTCATACACTATACTGTTTATATAACAGCCCAAACCTCTGCATTTAAATCTGATGGTTCTATATTGCTGGTAGAGCTGTAAGAACAGTACATCTTTGAAGGTTTACTACTAGTGGTGCATTGGGCAGTATATTTGGAAACTATTATCAAACACATGATTTTTGGTAAGAGCAAACATTATTTTGACATCTAACTTATTTTTCTCACTTTTTTCTTAAATTACACAGTATGCTGCTAATTAAATATAGTATTTGGCAAACCATTCTTCACTGACCACCAGTGGTATACGAAAGAAACTGAAAACACGTTTAAAGAGGTTCATTATACCAAAAATACATTCACCTCCATTTATAAACAAATTAAATCGGTACAAGTGCATACAAATAGTAACCTATCCCTGCATGGTCTAACGCGTTACTCTCACAAAAGACTTTACTGCTGATGACTGGAAGATCAAGGTTTGAATCTCAATCAGGTGTATAGGGTGGATTTTTTCAAAATTGTTTTCCACTCTTCCTCCACACAAATGTGGGTGCACTTCATTTAAATATAACCTTCCTAATCCATAAAACCACTAGCATAATTAGCACACAAGTGTATAACCCGAACGGGTGCTAAAATGCGGTGCTAAATGAAAAGTTGTGGTAATTGAGCTGGCTTTAGAGTTTACAAAATGTAATCATCAGCCAACCTTTGCTGGATTTCATTAACTGCCATTTTCCTTATATACAAATGTATTTTTAAGAATGCTTTTTATTTTTAAAATTTTCCCAGTTTGAAATGATATTTCCAACAAACTATAACTAATCTTAATATTATTTTGTACACTATTAACTATTTCTGTAATTGATAGATTATATGTATACATATAGGCCTACCACTTGTGCTCGTTTACACACTTAATTATGTTTATATAGCAATCCTAAAACACAATACATGTTTAAATACTATATATCCTTTGAATAAATTCTAAGTCGAATCTGTTTTAAAAACCTTCATGTTATGTATTAGTTTAAGAGATTATTAATTCATAATTGGTCCATTATTTAAATGATAAAATTTAAAAAGTGTGTTTCTCTGATACATAATAATGAAATTAGGTTTGAGTGTTTTAAATTGTACATTATAATATTTAGTGTACTTTTATATAAGTCACTGCCCGAAGTGGAATGTGCTGATATATCTACTATATTAAGATCAATTGTTTTTTTTATTCAATGGTTTTTGATGCTGTATTTTTTATCGTTATACCTTGTTTTCATAATGGTGCAAGTGCATTAATTTAGATAATAACTGATAAGTTATACATTTATTTGTTAATCACTTTTGAAAATTATGTAATAAATGTTGCAGATATGCAAAACTCATGTTTTGAAAATAAAATTGTTATGTTTATGAGGAACAAAAAAAAGTTATGTTTTCATATTTAAAAATATGAACCTCACCTCAAGGATATATTATTATTATGGTCCGACATTTGAATGGGCATATACGATTTGATGATATTTACTTGGTTTTGTTTGAAGTGAATATGGATTAGATTAAAACAAAGTTAGTTCAAGACTGACACAATAAAGCTTTGTTTTTATTTACTTTAATTTATTTCTTCAGCCCCACTGTGTGTACTTCAATTACAAAAGTAAGAGAGTCACATGATTTTATGGTCCTCCCGATCTTCACAGTTTCAATGCTATGTGTTGAGCGTGATTTTTCCTAAATGGTTTCCCAATATCCCTAAAAAAAAAAGTGTACATTCCCACCCAAACTTTACCTTTCTCATGCTTAACCCATCTGTGTAAATAAACGGGTATCCCTTACTGGTAGTAAGACGCAGTGAACAACAACCAAAATTATCTCATTCTGTGTGATCCTTCACCATAACTTTTTAATTAATTAAATTAAAACCATTATTATTCACAATAATTAGACTTGTCTTATTCCAGGCTAGGAATTCACTAGATTTTAAATAGGCAGCAGTTATTCAATAACTCAAACATTTAAGTTCTACAGAGTTGGTATGCTTTCCTATGAGTTGCATAACCCTCTTTGGGGGAGAGGAGGGGAGGGGTTGAGCTATGATTAAAAGAACAAGTACATGGCATACAATAGTTTATTTAATAGATAATATGTTACATATAAAATATAATACCCATAAGCGGGTGTCAGGGTGTATTCTCTCTTTGTACAACAAAATAGAATAAATAAATCAATAAGTTAAGAAGGTAAGTTTTGATGACCTATATATCAGGCTGGTCACAAATAGCCTTATTGAGTTTACACATATTTATAGAACTTTGAGGTAAAATTAGAATCAATATAATAAACAACAATAGAGGGTCAACATAGAGTATTGAAAACCTACAATGAGGAGAACAAGGTTACTTGCTTAGTATCAAAGGTTTTAAACTGGCAGCTATAACTCAGCTTATTTATCTTAGTGCTTATAAAATACAAGGTTGTAAGTAGGAGCTACAAAAGGTCTACTCATCATTGTATTAATTCGAATGAAAACTCATATAGCTCTAGATGTCCTATGTAACTAAATATCCTGGGAACTAGGCGACTATCATCTTAAAGTTACTAGCCCTTATGAGGTTGTTTATATACTGCGCGAACGTCAAGACCACTGCGAGGGGCAGCAAACAATATCCCATTCACTAGGGATAAATATGTCCTAGTTAGGACAGCAGTGACATTATAAAAATATGTCAATTTTCAATATCGATCATAACTTCACAGCTATTTGAGATACTGTGTATGAAAAATTTATCATTTTATAGATGTAGTAGGTTTATTTGAAATATGTCCTTATAAAACCACTAGTTGTTCAGCTATATTTTTTGGCGATGGGGGGAATGGTGTCACTATGAAATGATTGACTTGGATTGTTAAGTTCTTTGGTTGACGGAGATATTCCTCTTTTCTCAATGTTTGTTTAACAGTGTATATTATTTAATCTATGCTATTTGGTAAAGTCTTTCTTTAACAAAGTGTATAATTTTGTTTCATAAATTTTAAGAATGTTTAGGAAAAGATGAATGAGAGAGAAAATTTGTGCGGTGAACCATAATCTTTATTACTTTCTCATATCAAGGGAAAGTATTTTAATAGTGAAAAAATCAATATCGAAATATGATGAATCTTTAGATTTTATGTGAACCCGAACCTAAAAAAGTTGATTTTACAATACTGTTTGTCCCCATGTTGGTCTTTTTGTCTACCTGTCTTTCTGTCTGTGTGTCTACCTTTGTATCTGTCCCTGGCCACCGTTGCAAAATTGTTAGATAAATGTTTCTCAAACATTTTTAATCGCAACCCTAAACATAATGTTTTCTCTGCTTGGTGACTCAAAGGGTAGTTTGCATGTAATTTATATTGTTTATTATTTTAATATGTATTTATTAACTTAATTCAATTTAATTAATTAAAATAACAAAAACAGCATTTTCCAATAATTTTATAACCAAACAAAATGTAAAGCACCAATTTTAATAAAATTGTGACTTTGTTACAATGTTTGGTAAGTGACCAAATTACGTTTCTTTGGCTACTGTAGGGCTTTTTCATTCTTTGAAAGTTATTTTGAGTTTTTATTTAGTATCGATAAATGTTATCAATTGAATTGAATATATTTCAGTAACTTTAAATCTTGCAAATATAAAATTAGACACTATGTCCCGGTGAATTTTTTAAAATAAAAAAACAGAGTTTTTCAGTGACAACCATGATTCTGCTTCATTTTGAGCTTGAGTCTTATGTTGGTAGACAGATTACAACGCAAATCATACGGAGATATTAAGAACTACAAGACCTGACAATCCCTTGTTCACAGGATCAGGCTATGACGGCCATGACCAACAGATAAGAAAGATTTCTTTTAGACTGAGACCCTTATTTATTCATCATTTTATAAAAATAAATAACTTTATATAGTTTGTAAATATAAATTTATGTTCCATCTTCTCGTACAGCCACAATTTATAATTTGTTATTAATGTAAAATCAATTTAACAAAACAACCATTTGTTAATACAATTTCACTTCAATATTGTGAAATAAATACCACTTAATCTTTTTATACTAATAATTTTAGCTTTGTAATTCATTTCATAATTTTATATGCATACAATTCAATAATTAGATTGTTTTTACCATGTCAAAATGTAGGTTAATTTCATTATTTAACATCTCATTGTATTTTATCTAGTCATATTCATAATTTTGTCTACTATACGACTATACTATCACCTTTTTATTATTTACATCAAGTGTGTTAATCACTTTTATGTATTTGACTAATTGATGTGGTGTATCATTGCTAAACAACCAATTTGAAATTAGTTTATTCTAAATTAATATCTTTCCAAACTTTTTTTCTTTATTTTTTTGTGTACTCACACTCATTATTTAGTTTTCATACGATCGTCTGGGATAAACTGTTCATATTTAAAAATAAAATAGTTAAACCTTTCCCTTTCACAATACTCTACACCCAGACTTCTGTGCTGGGGGCTGGGGTTCAATCCTCGGTCCTGGCACAAATTTATCTGATTACCAAACCCTTCCTTCACCGCTGACAAGACGTGTATTAATCACAACTTGTGAATGTGGGGAATGCCAGGCCTCCACCGTGGTTCGGATTCCACGTTAAACTGTAGGTCCTCCATTTCATCTCACAATCACCCTACCATTACACATTAGCGTAAGTGCGTATAACCCGAACGGGTAGTAAGACGCGGTGCTAATAATAATAATAGTAATAATAATTTGTCTACACTGGTGGACACATTATTTGCCACACACCTAGACTGGTATACTGATGCTAGAAAGGTAAATAAGTCCCGATAGGGTGCGTTTAGGTCTATAAACAGTTTCACTCTCTCCTCAGACAACTGCAGGTACTATTTTCGATTCTGACTTCCTTCCGTCTTTTATTTGGATTCAAATAGTCAGTTTGGGTACTAAGACTCCATACATGGGGGAGAAATATTCTTCATAAGCTTTATAAACTATACATAAACATTATCTTTAGTAAATATAGCAATGACTAAATAAAATGTTATAGTTTTAAATAACTTCTGTCAAATCAAACACCATTTAGAAATAAAACACCCAAACAAGTTGACCAGTCTCTGATTATAGTTATATAACCCCATTTTCCACCAAACAGATGCGAGTCAAAGATTTAATAAATTATTATTATTATTATTATTATTATTATTATTATTATTATTAGCACCGTGTCTTACTACCCATTCGGGTTATACGCACTTACACTAATGTGTAATGGTAGGGTGATTGTGAGATGAAATGGAGGGCCTACAGTTAAACGCGGAATCCGAACCACGGTGGAGGCCTGTTATTCCTCACATTCACAAGATGTCTTGTCAGAGGGGAAGGAAGGGTTTGGTAATCAGATAAATCTGTGCCGGCACCGAGGATTTACTAAATCGAATGGTATAAAACCACAACACGAAGCTGTGTGTAAACGGGCCTATATAATCTCACCGCAATCTACGACTGTGATAAAAAAAAAAGACTCCCATAAAAGTAATGCAGAGACTGCTCGAGAGATCCATGATGGAGAGTTGTACATCCTTGCACAAAGCTAGGTAAGATTGCGAAGGATCACAAAATACTGCTCAACTATACCTGCACGTTCATCGGCTTTAAATAAACGTCTAACAAGGACACGCATGGGCGATGATTCAAGGATCTCGATCAACATAACGTTATCGGCTCCAACCAATTGAAAGTTCATATTCTTCTTCTAGTGGAAGGTTAGCTCTGAAGCTTTAAAAACCACTCAAACAATCCTCATTCATCAAAGTACCATATTTGTTTTTAGAAAGACTATAGTAGAGAATAATAAATGCCTTTGGGTCAGAAATATGACCACCATTGACCTTTCCCCTTTCTCTCCACACATAAAATCCATAATGGTAGCTTCTTTGGTGCTGACTGACAGCTTTGAAAAGTTACCAGACCAAATTACGTATCCCTAAGCTGAACCAGATGATCTGCAAAAATATGTGTTTAGCAGCTGTCACTTTTGACAGTCCAAATTTAGGTATATACCTAAATTATGACTGTCAGAAGTCAGCTGTGAGTTTTCAGTCAGCACCAAAGAAGCCATGAGGTTACTGTACAAGAGGTGATGAAACTCTATTTCATAACTCATCATCGGTGGCTCACTACTCCAACTCCCAACCACTTGAACTCATACTGGTAGTTACCCTTCAAAAGGTAATATAACTACCCTTCCGCAGGATGGAACACCACTTGAAACCATATCGGTAAATTTCCCAGCCCAACGCTTTATCCCTTCCAACCATCCCATCTCCTTCTTCTACCCCATCCTCAATTCTTGAACCCATTATTTAACCTGTATGTTCAGTCATACACGTGATGACGCATTTCCTCTGCTCTCTGACCCTCTACAACCTAACCTACTGCTCGTAAGCTTCGCAACACAACAACTAAACCCCCGATGGAAAGTTACCTCTGGCTTCCTGACGCTAGATAAATGGACCCTGTCAACCCGTTATCACCCGGTCCTCGTACCAGCCGACCCTTATCTAGCTTCATCACCGCCCTCTATACCATCCAGCTCCATCCTTATGAATACATAGCATCGCGTCTTGGGCTGTGCGCTAATATGATAAGGGAGAGGAAGTGCACACGTAATTGCGCAGAAAAATCACCCTCAGTACACACAGCTGGGGCTCAAACCACGCTCTCCTCTTCCTCAACAAGCGAACCTAACACGAGAGTGACACCTTAGACCATTCAGCCACTGAAGTGAGTTAAGCCTCACAGTGATTTAGGGACCACACAAAAGAATACTAAAATTGGTTGTATGCGCAGATGTAGGTATCCGCCATACCAACATGGACCACGAGTAAGGTAACCCGAGCGTATCACAGCCGAAAGATTCCCCGCGCACCTTCTCAGCCAATAAGTGCGGCAAGAGAAGTGGCTACGTATAGAAAGCACGCAGGCAGAATCTGTGTACCGCCTGTGGAGTATATCAGAAGAGCAGCGTTGTGTGAAGTCTCTAAGCTCCACCTACCTTAACCTTAAGACTAACTAGCCTAACCTAACCCTGTAATTTTATTATGTTATTGTAATTATTTTAAAGAGTAATAGGGTTGTTTATGATACATGTTTGTCATGTTTCCACGGTATGCAATTTTTTTTTTCCTTGTGCGCTTTTATTAGGATGTTTTTCCCTCTTATGCACCTCTGATTTTCTCCATGGAGGTTTGACGTATTACTCGCTGAAGGTTATCCACGTTGCTAGCTTTCATTTCAGTCTTATCAGCGTCTATGGTTTCATGGTCTAAGGTGGCATCCTCGCAACATACTGAACTGCCAATGACGGAGAGGTCAGAGTTCTAATCCCATCTGGGTGTCCTGATAATTTGGTTTTCCCCTCGTTCTCAATACACGCAAAATCTGGTAGATTTACTCTAAATTATACCTCCCTTATTCTTACCCAATTATCGTACGCGTGTTAATAGCTGGAATGGGTAGTGATATGTGGTGTAGGTCCCACGTAAAGGGAAAAATTGTCACATTTAAAAATTTGCTTTAGCCTTATCGATTGCTTAGTGGTTTATTTCCAAACGTAATTTATTTCCCATTTAATTTGTGCTATTTGATGTTAATTTTTCAGCAAGAAAATACAATTAGCATTCATGTATGAATGGAGGGACTTTTTTTTTTACCATCAAAACTCGTCTAGATATCAGGATTCTGGTAGGAGAATAAGTTCGGTGTCATGCGAATAAACATCATTTGCAATCAATGCACGTCATCTGAGCGATTAGCTCTATTAGGGTCCGCGTTGGTCTCCCTGACATCCCGTCCCTCAGGTAAGGAGACTCCTTCTGGCAGGAGACCATCACATTATCCGTCTCGAAGTGGATCCAGTCCTTACTCTGAATAAACTGTTTCAGGAACGAGGCCGTGGAGCACGACGAGTCATCCCTTCCAATGATGTGGTCTCCTTCATAGTTGACCATTCTTTTCCTGTGGATGTTCCACAAAGGTAGCCTGACGGCACGGTCCCCGGTGTGAATGGCAGCCCCCCGGACGAGTGTCCACAAGGAATCCAGAGGTGTGAACGCTGCGGCACCGACTGTACCGATGGACTTCCCTATACCAGGACTTGAAGAACCCACACTCAATACGACCCTAGGCTTGAAATGATTACTGTAGTACAAGGCGTCGGCCAAGACAAGCTGTCCGGCGACGTCGGAGCTACGCAATTGGACGACGGACTCGTCCATTGCGACGAGCCTCTCCCCTGGTTTTATGGCGTTACACCCTGGCATGTTCTCTACCAGAGGGATGAGCGTCCTCAAGTTGATGGGAAGCTTGAGCTCAGCGACGGCGCGGGTCACTGCCGCAACACAGGCGGCACCCCCGATGTCACCCCTCATTCGGCCCATCTCGCGCTTGTTCCTCTTGAGACAAACACCGCCGCTGTTGAAGGTGATGCCACTGCCGACAAGTATCACCGGATTTTCACCCCTGTTCTCTCCACCGTGATAACTGAGCTCCAGGAAGACGGGTGGCTCACAAGAGCCCCGGGCCACTCCGAGGAAACCACCCATGCCATGCTTCTCTGCCCAATACTTCACCTTCACCTCCACGTTGACCCCTGACTTGCAAAGTACGTCCACGATGTTTTGGGCGAACGTTGTCGGGGTCAACAGGTTGCCTGGAGAGATGAAACAAGATACTACTTTTGGCGGGAAACATAAAACGTGATTTTTATTGACAAGATTATTTATTTTACTATGTATTTAACTAAGCAATAACTCTAAAACTGATATATTAAACATCTTGAAGCTACAAAAGCTTGTGATGAAATATAATTTTACTATAATATTTTAAGCGTATAAACTGAACAGGTAGTAAGACGTGGTGCTAAAAAACAGATTTTAAATAATTAAATATTGTGTTTATCTGAATGACTTAAATCAAAATAAGATATCTTAATATAATACTATTTAGCTAACTTTTAATTTTGTCTTTGTAGTAAACTATAAAATATAGGGGCTTGGGACTGTGTTAAACTTAAACCTTTTAAAGTTTCCAAAAAATAATATTATTGACATTTAATTTTTATAGTAACTCGACATTGAAAATGTTTATGTCAATTCTAACAAGTGTATAGCTATAAGCTCCAAATATTGATTCAATGATTTCATATCGCTACAATTCACGACCTATAAGGGGCCAAACCTGCTGTTTTATACTTTTTACGTACCATTGTTAAGATAAAGTAATTTATGTATGGGGCTGAAATTTAGTATAACTAGACATTCATTATATGAGGTGTACCTACACAATGAACTATTATAATATAATACATAGGATGATAATAATATAATATGAATAATATACCATATTAATTATATCAATACTAATAATATTATTATATAAATATTTTATTACTAGTATTAAAAAGTAATATATAATTCAGAATAATAACAATAATATTAATATTATAAATATTTCATTGTGGACACCTTACATGAATGTCTAGTTTTACTAAATTACAGCCCCATACATTAATTTGTAGCCCCATATAATTGCCTATCTTTTTTTTTATATAGCAACGTTAAAAAGAGGCTCAAGTTAATTAGGTCAAACTACATTAAGGATTAAGATAAATTTAATTATATTTAAATTGATTGAAAAAGTCTCATGGATATGAGAATCGAATCCGGGACTCTTAACTATTCCTCACATAGTAATTAGTTAGTTGTACACTTTATGAACACAATTGTTTGTTTGATAAATCTTTCACGGGCCAAATAAAGTCCGTCAGTAGGCCCTATGTTTCCAAAGGCTACCTTAGATTTTCAACATTGGTAATTAAAAACTTTTAAAAGTTTATCTATGTTAAACATAAGTTTTATTAAAGGTTAAATCTAAACATTAGTTAGAAAAAAAGTTTTTTTTTTAAAACTTAAATCCCACTACACGTCCGGAATATACGCATTTAATTTTAATAACCGAGTAGAGCTGATGAAGTTGATTAGAGTGTATTATAATACAAATATATTCGTACGATGAGGGAAAGTATGAAACCATTTTGTATTTTTTTTTTAAATATTTTCGTTTTTTGTTTGATTGAATCCATTATTTAGTATTAAATGTTAAATTGAAAAAGCTAGTTTCTTATAACAAAGGATATATATAATGAACATAAACTTATGCATACATCTATGCCTTTAAGAATAACTGGCTTAAGTTATTATTATTATTATTATTATTATTATCACCGCGTCTTACCACCCGTTTGGATTACACGCACTTACGCTTATGTGTAATGGTAGGGTGATTGTGAGATGAAATGAAGGACCTACAGTTTAACGTGGAATCCGAACCACGGCGGAGGCCTGGCATTCCCCACATTCACAAGATGTCTTGTCAGAGGTGAAGGAAGGGTTTGGTAGTCAGTTAAATCTGTGCCAAGACCGAGGATTGAACCCCGACCGCCAGCATAGAAGTCTGACACCTTACCCCTAGACCGCCTGGTCACCTTGCTTAAGTTAAACACGATTTAAAGTCTACATTCCTGTCAAATAGTGACTCAGTGGTAATTATGCTTGTACTCTATACCCGTGCTTTTCTTTATTCAACCTAAATTGACATGGGACATATTGTAATATTTCCTCCCTCTGCCGGTCAATAGACGTTCTGGTGCCATTGATCCATATCGATCTAGTGTAAAAATCCACTAAGATGTGAGTGTTTTACCCGGCATCTCCATGAGATGACGGGCGTAGTTCTGCGCCGAGGCCTTCACGAGTCCAATCCTCCACTGTTCCCAGTTGGAGCAGAGGTCGTAGGGCTGTAGGATAGGAACACTCAATCTGTGGTCCAGATGCTTGAACTCTTGGAACACGTACGTCCCCAGTATTGAGCCTTCAGCAGCAGACTCGGCCAACCCACTGAAGTCCTCTACCTCAATATCTCTCATTCCGAGGGTTTGTAGCTCGCAACAACCGACGGCAGAAGCGATCCTGGCCGCCTCCTTACGCTCGTCGATATCCTCTACAACATTGTAGCCTGTACATTGACTACCGAGTCCGACCACAGCTATGGAGTTGAAATCTGGATGTAACCCGTGTAAGACCCTTATGTCACCTTGTTTCGGAATAGATGCTGTCTTGAGAATATCCAAGAGGAGACCTCTCGTCTGGCTGTTGATTTCCTTTCCAACATCAGTCATTTTGACCCCGTTGTGGACGTCTTTACCCGACCACACACCTAATAACTAGACCTTTTCCGTTGTTGGCAGAGTCTGTCTTGGAGCAAGCTGCAGCGCTGTTTGGGTCGCTTGCGTTAGTAGCATTGTTTATATTGTTTGAGGTGTTTACGTTGGTGTTTGAATTTGTATTGGTGTATGCAATGGGGTTCGTGTTGGTGCTATAGGGGCGAAAATTAACAAGCCGCATCAATCTTTTTGATGCCGTCCTCATCTTCAGCTGGGAATTTTATTTGTACTGGGAATTTTATTTACTTTTTTTTTTAGAAATAAATTTTGAATACGTTGAAAAATATGAAATGGTTGTCATGGTAACATTGAACATTGGGCTGTGGTTCTTTGATTGTTTGGTTTGACAATAATTGGCAAAGTTTGGTTACTTTCTAGACACTGAAACTTTTCCAGGAATTATCCATAACAAGGTCATGACAAGGGTGTTGCTTATTTGACCCCAAAAAAGATTTTTTTGTTGAGGAGGCACCCTGCCATTGTGTTCGTATTCATAAGACAGTAATACATAATATCTTTTAAATATAATTTTCAGATAAGGTTTGGGGCTCACTATTAATTCTTGAAATTTGATATTATCAACAACAAAGAAAGCACAAATTAGATATCTATATATTTATGTATATTAACAGACATATACTAAAATAATTTGTTTAAAAATTGTTTAAAATAAACATTTGTATTAAGATATCCAACTACATTGTCTCATTTTATGGTATTTATTTCCGAATTGTTTCACCAATAAAAACAAGTACTGTTTTTTTCTTCATTTGTGGTATGTAATAGAACGAAAAATTTCTTTAATTGTCTTATAATAATCTTCCTCGCAGATTGGGACATTCTTCGATATAAACTTCTATGGCATACCTGTAATACTGAAAAATATGAGCGTTTTTCAAGATACAAAATATTATATAATTCTCTTATCAACGAGATCCATCCATATACGTTTCAGTTGACTTTTCATTCCTTTATTGTACGAGGCGTGCACCATCTTCCACTTTGTTGGAGCTGAAACTTCTTCGTTAAGAAAAGCACACAAAACAAGCTCCTCTGATTGGTACAATAGGTGGCCAATACACTTTTTCATGGCGGCTTTGGCAAAGATTGATTTACGATGTACTTTCTTGTATTATTATTTTTTGGATCTTTCAGGTGCGTTTCTAGGTATAAAACAACTTGAGGCTGCTAGGAACCAGAATTTTACGTAAACTATTACTGTAAAAAGGGAAATGTCACACATTAACTTCTCTCCACTCTTCGTATGCTTGAACTGATCTCTTAATAAATTACTTTTCCCATCAACCCTTTCACGATAAAGTACAGCAGGTTTTTCTGAATGACATTCCCTTTTCAGTAATATCTCCTAGGAATAATATCACAGTAAGGTTTAGTAATTATTCCGTGTCGTCATCTCGAGGTTTGAAAGTTTCAAGTTGTTTCTGGGTAAACGACATCATGTCAGTGGTAATAATTTTGACTTCAATTAGGGTATAAATATCATAAGTGACCGTTTTAAACTGAATATATTCAATATTGTGGTTTAGACACTTTAGAATATTTTAAACAATAATTTATCTGAACTGGTTGAACTTCCAAGCATATCAACAACTACCACTTCCAGAATAGTCCCCATTATATATTGACAACAAGCTAACCATATCATTTTTGTCCATCTTGTGTTCCAAAAGAATACGTGTACTGTTATTTGTTCTAAAATGTACTGCAGTCGTGTCAAAACACATACATATTATTTGATCACAAAGCTACCACGACAATGCTGTTTCAAATACTTCCGAAGCTGCTGACCCTCCTGTTGCAGAAACCAGTTTTGGAAATGCGAAAAAATTGATCAACACTCTTACCAGATACCATAGTTGGAAGGCAATCCACGGTTTCATTTCCGGTTATATCCTCTATCATTTTCCATCCCAGTGGATAGTGAGGGGGACTTTTGTCATAAATAAACTCTTAAGACTCCGCAATCTTCTGTCGACACTTTATACGTTTACGACAGATAGTTGAACTGTTAATATTATATTTAGAAGGATCGTAACTGATCGTCACTTAAAAGTAGTCGTCAGTACAACAGCTGATTTTCTATCACTTAATTTTGTAACATCAATATTGACAGCCAAATCATCATCAAGAAGTTTCTTCCTACCTCGCTTTTCGGAGGTGATTCAGAGGTTTAGGGACCTTGATCAGCAGAACACACTTATCATATAAATCGATCTCCTCTTCACTCGAAGAAGAAAGCTGAATTTGAGTCCACTCATTGATATATTTTATTATCTACTCTTCTTGATACTGCATTCTCTCTACATTAGCTTTCTCCTTTTCAGAATTAGATTCCTTTTTTGGCGAGTGGCCTGGAGACACCGTGCACGCCAGTACTTGTCGCTACCAGGGAACAGGCCCTGAGACTAGCCCTAGCGGCCAAGGCAAAACTGAACGAGCTTCAGCCAGGCCGCGACGCACACGAGCTCCGATTTCTACTCAATCTGCTAGCGGATTACAACATTCTGCCCGAACGAACTCGACAGAAGGTGCTACACAGGATTAACATGGTGTTCATCGCAGTAACACGTAACTGGGCAGAGGCAGTTGCGGCTTCGGGGGACGGCGCGTCCGCAGCAATCTACCCACCGGGTTACCAGCCGCCAACCCCAATTCAACAGGTGATATACAGAGACCGTCCAGCTCCAAGAGCTCCTCGAGGGAGAGGCGAGAGGAGGAGGAGGTAAAACGATACCGACATCGTTTACACATCGTACTCCACTCTCCCTGGGTACACGGACGTCTACTTCATCAGGAAGAACGTAGACTAATTAAGGCTCTGTATTGTTTGTATATGTAATTGTATAAGTATGTGTACCTTGTATCCTCTCTATTAATAAAGTAATGGGCCCATAAAGCCCGGGTCTTCCTTCGCTCTTCGGCGAGTCCTGCGGACCTTCCTCGTCTTTTTGTACCAGCGCCTCAGTTGGTATAAAAGCGAGGGAGACCACCGCTCGGGACTTCAGTCGGAGCAGCGGAGGGAACCCAACAACAAGTTTCACTTGTCAAGGGTTCCGCAAGAGGTACGCCACAAGCCGTGGAACCTCCACCAGGGAAGGCATCTGATCAAGAAGCTACGTCCTCAGACACAGATAGTACATCATCACCTGTGAAGACTCCAACGCGGTCAGACACAGAGGCACGTTCAAGCTTTGAGTCACCCAGATCCTTGCCCACTCCAGAGCTCCTGGTTCAGCCGGACTTTGGATACATCACTCGGCTGGCAAGTCAAGCACCACGGAAAGTCTACGAGACCAGGCACCCACGAGAGACAATGACATCCCAAGACTCCTAATCTTGCCAGGACGTCATTTGTCTCGCTGAGCAAGAAGAAATCCTTTGTCTTCCTGAATACGAATAATTCTTAGAGAATCAGTATCGGCAATATCAAAAAGATCTTACAGTTTCTTCTGCATTCCTTGTTTTCTTTGTTTTAACCCTTCCGAAAGCTAAGCTTTATTTTCTTTATTTTATTTATTCTTAGCTATATAATAAAAAGCTCTTCTACGTTGTCTATCACGTGTTTCTTAAATTTTGTGCGTATCCTGGCCTTTTCCCAAACAATCATTTGCAGTACTTTGGACAGAATCTTAAATATTTTTATCCATCTCAAATTTGCCGTAAAAAACAGGCGAAACACTAATTTTTTAGTGTAAGTTTGGTTTGGTTTAGGGTTGGTGATATCTGACTAACCATCCATATTTCTGTCGCTGTTCTTGTAGCAACACCTATTTTTCTACTTAATGCCATAGTTAAATTTTAGGTTTTTCTAAGCGTATTTATTACCTTCAATTGCATGCACCTTTCCTCTTGCATGCACCTTACCTGTTGTAGCAAAACTTAAAAACGCAAGCCACCTTACTACTTAAGGATAGCATCGCAAGCCCATTTATATATAAATAAGGATATTATCGCAAGCCCATTTATATATAAATAGAAGCTCTTACTTTTAAATAAATACAACAATAAGATAGCTAGAGTGCAATGCTACGAGAGCGCTACATGTGGTAGCGTGATCAACTTACGTCTAATATCTCAAACCTATTGGCTACAAACCAACTCTGAATGGTAAGGGGAATGGTAAGGGGAAAGAGCGGGCGTAGGAGAGAGGTGCGGGACGTGGGGTGGTCTCGGGAGGTGAAATTACGGTGCAATGGTAACGAACAGTTCGTGGCTCAGGATGTCACAATATCTGGTAGATGGATAGCTTTAAGTTAAAATGACCAATTTTTTTACAAAACTTTGATATGTGGTAGTGACCTTAAAAGTTAGGTTAAATTCAATAACATTTGGCTTATACGTGTTTTTCAACAAGGAAAACAAAATAGCAGGATGCCCCAATGCAGTGGCGCAGGAACGTTTTTATTGGGAGGTGGGGTGAAATTAATCATGTGCTTTTATAGGGGATCAAATTTTTTAGATTAAAAACATTACCAGAGAAATGTAATACAGCTGTCCCTCGCACTACGCGAGTCATCGGTTCTGATAAATAATCGCGTAACACGAAAACGCGTAAAGGGAATTGATTTTAACATCGGTGAGATAGATATTACTCCAAAGGAAAAAAGTAAATAAAAACATAAAACTTGTAAATAAATGAAGTTTTTTATTAATTGATCCAACAAGTAAAATAGTATAGGTAGCTTACACCTTTTGTCAATCTTCAATTCCCTGAAATTTGTAAACGAATGCAATTTTTAATAAATTCATCTGATTAATACAATATTACAGGTACACTAACTGTTAATCTTCAATCGCATTATAAATTAACCGGATCTGGCAAATATGGATTATCACTCTCGTTAAGGTTCTGGGACAGTAATCTCCTGATCTACTGAAGGCTCTGAGACGGTAATCTCTTGCACTGTTGACGGCCCTTGGACTGTAGGCTCTTGCTTTCTTGAAAACTCCTGTTCTCTTGACGGTTCTTGCTTGACAGCTCTTGCTGTCATGAAGGTCCTGGCTCCCTGGACTGAAGATTTTTAACCTTTTTGATGAAATGGTCGAGACTCAGCTGACGGGCAGCATTCTTCATATCTCTTTATACAGTTCTTTGTCACAAGCCGAATAACTCAATCTCTCCGGCAGCTTTCGCACTTCTATCCATGTTAGGATCATTCTCTTCAATTATTCTAATAGCACTGTCAATGTGGTTGAAAGATTAAACAATTTGTTTTGTTGAAGTTGTTTGATAATCTCAACAACACAGGGTTCTTCCTCTACATCCTTTATGCCGTTCTCTATTTCTAGAAGATCTTCATTGGTGAGGCCTATTGAGTGGGATTGGAGCAATTCATCCACATTTGCCTGGTCTGCGTTCTCAAATCTAACATCTTGCTATGTCAACGATGTCATGTATTGAATTGGAAAAATTATTTTCATGATCAAATTCGTGAGACTAAGAACCTTCAGGCTAAATATTCTTCCAAACTCCCTTCATACAGGACTGTTTAACTTATGCCCTTGCATCTCCATTGCTGTCAATACCAGCCCTTCTAACCCCCCTAACACCGAACTGTAGGGTAAATATCGTTGTCCTCACTGGAATGTGCGAGCACAAGATAACAGCACAACCGCACAGGGTAAGTGCGAAATTACAACCACCATGCATTATTTTTTAATCACGTTTTAGTGATAACGCGTAAAGGAAGATCTCGTATAACGAGGGCTACCTGTATTTAACGGTCCCATTGTGCATTTTTCTCATTACCTTAGTCATGCCAAACATTATAGTTAAGCACACAAAACAAATCAATAAAAAATATATTTGATGTGATTCAACTTAAAATTATGAAACACCGAGAATTAAAGCAAGTTTCTATGTACCTTTGCCCTAGCTATAAAACCACTAACGAGTTTTGCAATTTTCAAGTTTGTTGAGCCACTCAGGATATTCATTCACCATACACACGTGATTTAGTCTACGTATAAGCGTTGAAAAACTTCTTTCTGCAGTAGCTGATGTAGCTGGTATCACTATAAGTATTTTCAAAACAATGTGTGTTTTATTTTTATTATATTACCTTAGTGTGAACTTTGTATCTTGCCTCAACAAGATCTTTACACTATCTAAATGTTTTGCTATATTATTTTAGGGTGGGGGTAAAAATGATACTTTTTACCCACCTCAATTTTTAAGGGGTTGTTAAATTTACCCTCGTATCCACCCGTTCCTGCATCACTGCCACAATAATATTTCAAAAGTTGAATTTTAAGCAGCACCCTATAATATTCCCTATCACCAGCACCCTATATATGACATATTATAGAAAATTTGAATTTTTTGAAGAGATCGAATTCAAGATAGGAATCTTGGAATAGTTTTAATTATAAATAATAATACATTTTTATTGATACTAAAAACAAAAAATCATTCATTGTGTCTCTCAAAATATAAGTAACAAGACAAGTCATCCAATTAGGGTCTTTCAAAACATAAGCAACACGAAACAAGTCAACCAATTGTGAATAAGACTGAAACAATTAAAACATAACTTGAATAATTACAAAAGGATAACAAAATATTGGAATTCAAATTGTTTAAACGAAAATTTCTGGAAATCCGTAGGCTCAGGAGTATACTTATCTTATGTATAAATTGATATACCCGTTTCCGGTTATAGAAATAACAAGGAAATAGCTGAACAAATTTTGACAAACGAGAGTAGTGGGGATGGCGTTTCAAAACAGTCCTTTATACACAAAAATGTGTATATGTAAGCTATTCAGAGCGTTTATATCGAAAACGGTGTATATTTGAGGTACCATTATTCCTGTGCTATAAATAGCC